>VDFB02000007.1:61037839-61048414 GCA_007258455.2 Sequoia sempervirens
CTACTTCAAACAAGGATGAGATTGAGGAAATCTTGGATAGTTGTGTGGGAAGGAGTACCAAAAACAGGCATTATGAAGAATATCTGGTGAAATGGAGAGGAAGGCCTGTGGAAGATTCATCCTAGCTATCTAAGGTAGCGGTTGACCGGTTGGGTTTTTCCTCAACCATCTGAGACGTGACAGGGTCACTTCTCAAATTACCCTGGGTGTCTGATGCAGGAGCATCCAGTGGTGTAAGGGCAATCTTGCATCACCCAAAAATAGTGAAATTTCAAGTTTATCATTTTTCAGATGTTTTTACATTTTTGGATACCCTTTTTGTCATAATAAAATTCCCAATTCACGGTTTTTATTTTCTCTTCCTGGGTGGAAAGATATTGCAATTTTTGTTGCCCAGATTTGCACCTGAAAATCTTCCGAGTGGGATTTGAGGCACTTAGAGCTTCCGGATCGGCCCCGAAACTTGCCAAAATCGGCGTAGCGGATTTGAGCGCGTTCTTGACTTCGAGAGCTTTCCAACGGTTCGAACGGTTCGCGAATCGGAGTCCTGGATCAAAAGTTATGGCCCCGCGAAGTTGGCGCACTTTCTAGAAGTTACCATTGCAAATGCCCTTTCCAAATTTGAACTTCTTGTTGTAAATTTTCGGCGCCAAAACCGCCTAAACTCAATTTGAATGTTGTTTTGGCTCCAAACTAAGGAGGAGCTCTATTTATGGGCGGGTTTTCTAATTTTTGGGTAACTTTTTGGGGACAAGCTCGCATATTGCGAAAGGGTTAATCTGTAGCTTTCTGTAGCTTGCATATGTTGTAGAACTTGGGGATTTGAGATCCTCTGCATGTAAGAAGCTCCATTTTATGAATAATAAAATTATCCTCTTGTTTGTGGGTTATTTTCTGTGTCTCGGTTGTGCCCTCATCTATCTCTTCCTCTCTTCTCTCTACCTCACATATTTATCTCTATCCCCTCACTACCTCTCTCTCACTGCCTCCCTATATCTCTCTCTATCACACCTTTTCTCTCTACTTCTTTCTCCCTACCTCTCTCTCTCTCTCTCTCTCTCTTTCTCTTTGTATCTTTGTCTATATTTCTTTGTTTTTGTGTGTATGTCTCTCCCTCCTTTCCTCCCTCCCTCTCTATCTCTCTTTTCTCTAATTGTCCCTATCTTTTCCTTTTAGAATTATGCATACATGTTATAACACAAACACGTATTGAGGAGATAGAAAAATGATTAAAAAAAGGCATAAGGCCTATGATTTAGGACTAATATGATCTTTTATTTTTTGTATTCTAGAAATTATCTAATAATAAACACATTTTTTATGGTTTTGAGGATATATCAATCATTGCTTGAGTATTCCATCACCTTTTTTATTTTATCAACATAGAAGAAGTAAATTACATTTTAGGTTGAATTTGGTTCTATGAACTAATATTTTAATGTTTTGGTGTTGGAATGTTAATTATCACATTTTTTTTTAATTTGATAATGTAGAATCATTTTTTTCATAACTTTTACTAATTCTATTAGATTGATATAGAATTGAACATTGAATATGAAGGAAGTTGGTAAAAAGTTCTAATTTTGAAGGTGTGTGAAGCCAAAAATAAAGAAAACATAATTTTGCAATTGGAGAAATCAATTCCAAAATTTTAAGGTATATTTTCTTTGTCTTTTTATATTTAGTGCATGCCACCTTATCAGCATAGTTCATGTGCTACATATTGTACCATTCCTAGTCATAAATTATTGATTTAGGATTTACATATTTCTAATGACTATCACATATTGCTAAGACTTAGGTTAGTCATATTTATTTTATCACTTGTGATATACCTATACCTTTTACACTCTTTAGAGGAAATATACATAGTTCACTTATCTATGATCATTGTATACTACATACTTCTAATGTGGAGAATGATAATAGTGTTCTTATGTACACCGTATTCTATGTTTTTGAGCACCTCTCCATATGTTTTAACTTATGACACATTTGCTATTAAAAATACACATAATGTACTTATACCTTATATTTATATGGATGACACATCTTATGTTGAAAGTACATGTCTTTGTCATCTCATACTAAGCCTAGTCCTATTTATAATTTCTATGCATTTGTCATGCCACAAACTAGTCCTATAATTAGGAATGTGCAATTGAAGTGTGAGTTACATGAACATTGATCTCTCCAACAAAGTTAATGAGGCCTATGATGTCTTCTTGGATTGTAACCTAGCTACTCCATACATGTATGCATTTGATAAATTTTCACTTACATCTATCGACTCTTCTTCATGCACTTCTTTAGATTCATCCATATATACATAGCGATTAATCTATCTTTAATTAGTTAATAAACTTGGTAAATTAAACTATGAAAGTTATAAGAAACTTATGAAAATCCTAATAGACCTATGAAAGTCCCATTTCCTTCATTTTTCTATAATTTTGTATCCTAATGACACCACCTCTCTATATTTTGCATTGGAGTATCCTATGAAACTAAAATATCTTCAATTTTTAATTATTTAGTCACATTAATAATTGGTTATTATGACTATCCTATGGATGTTATAACTGTTTTAGCATGTAAAAATCTAAGTATAAGTGATTTCAATGGTTTTTAGAAGATATCAAAAGTAGTTTTGAAGGCTACAATAGAAATTTTAAAGGATTAGTTTGAGATTTGTGTATGAGATTACTTTGCTCCATTATACCATTATCGAACTAATCTCTATGTATTATTCAAGATATAGATAAAAAATTTCATCATGCTGAGTAAACAATAATAGACTCTAACAAAGATGAGCATGAGGAAGAAAATATGAAGAAAAGGGAAAGAATGAGGCTACTTCGTGAAAGTAGGAAATTGAACACCATTGAAGACATAGAATCATTGCCAATTGAAGAAAAAAATAAAAAATCCACTCAATATAAGAGAGAAAAGGAGTTGGTAGCACAAGGGCAACAAATGAAAAACCTTTGTGAAATGGGAAAATTGAATCCTGAACTTGGAGGTACTAAATATTTCACATGTCAAGCTGAAGACACACCATCTTTCCAATGTCAAGTAGAAGGTACATCATATTTCACATCTCAAGTTCTTGGAACACAATCTTTCACATATCAATTTGAGGGTACACAATCTTTTCCATCTCAAATTGAAGGTATGTATTCTTTTTCATCTCAATTTGAACATATGCTATCTATCCCATCTTATTTCAATATTGAAGAAACTCCTAATGTTGATGCAACTTTACCATTGGCAACACCTCCTAGAATTTTGCATAGAAAGCCTAATTTTTTGATTGAAATCAAAGAGAATTTTTTAAATTAATGGTTGACAATATTCCTAATCATACTTTTCAAATATATGCCAATAAGATATGCATATTATTTTTTAAGAATTTAAATGAAACCAAAAGATGTCAACTATTTGTTGAAATGATGAGAAATCTAAAATTTAGGCCCATTATGAAGATCCCTAAGAACATCATATTTTCAAGTGAAAAATCTATTGTAAGGAATATAATGAGTTTATATGAGAGTGTGGGTTCCACTTTACACACCAAATATAAAAATATCACATGATGTGTCATTACATCAAAAATAGTAAGAAATCAAATAGAGAAATACTACCTCATTATAAAGAAAAGAAAAGTATTGAAAACAAGTAGAAAAATATAATTAGTCATAAAAAGGCATGAAAGAGTGGAGGACACAAATAGAAATGAATTATGGGAATTTCCTAGTAGATTCCCACAAAAATATAAACCAAATTTTGAAGCCTTGAGATCCTTAATTGAAGAATTTTGGAAAAATAACAAAAAGGGTATTATTTAACACCCAAAATACTGAGGGGGGGTGAATTAGTATTCTTTTAAGCCATTAAAACATTTAAACATCTAAACCATATAGCACATTCAATAGCAGTATTGAAAGAAATCATGAAACATTCAATAACAACTCATAACACATGAAAACTAGGATTTTTACGTGGAAACTACAAAATGGGAAAAACCACAGCGAGGATTATCTCACAATATATTATAACCTATTATAGTATATTTATAGAAGTGCTCACTGTAGGTGGACTCACTATCCAAGTGGACTCACTACCCATAGAGAAAAAGATAGAAGAGAGATTGTGGCTCACAACCTAACTTGAAATGTTACAATTTCATCTAACATATGCATGAATTAGAGTTCCGATGAAGCTCAATAAATTAAATTTACACACTTCATTTGATTCAGATCTTTAAATACTCTTCTTTCCTTTGCATTCACATAACTTTAATCTTCAACTCAATATTCACAACTTAAATCTGCATTGCTCTGATAATATTCACATCACTTACATGTAGAACACTCACAACATCCATCACTCTCTCCAAAACACTAAAAAGATCTAACTTATATATCCACTTCAAGCATAATATCAATTAGGTCAGCCTAATTAGATGTAATATTCAAAATATAACTTGTCAGCTTAAGTTCTTCCACACACATACTTCGCACCAAGATTTAAATCTAAAAATGACTTGAAATAGGTCAACATGGATCTATAATAGATCCCACATAAGACTGCAACACTTATTTAACCTTCACATACCCTTAAACTTATTAGGTCAACACCACAAAAGACCTAATACCAAAATTCTTCAATTGTGCACCTACATTCGGACACATGGACCTAAAAATTCAATGCCAACTAGAATTCACCCACTAATTCCATTTTTCAACATATCCTCAAAAGTGCAAAGCCAAAAACTTATCTTGCAAAAATGTCTTCCAAAAACACTACAAAACCTATTAGAACCAACCAAAATGATCTGAAATGATCTGAACCACATCAAGATACAATGTTGACATCAATGAAAAAACTGCAACACATAGTAATATACCCTATGCTTATCCCTCATGCTCATGTTACCAACAAAAATATCAATGACATTCTTCAACAATATCCCCCTTTGACATCAAGGGAAAAGGGTGCCTACAAAAAAAATTCTGACTTATACCAGATCTCCCCCTAAGAAATATATGCATATGTACAAGCAGAAAGATTGAATTAATTCCCCCTAAGTCATGTACTGGAGTAAAAACAAAAATCTATATAGGAAACTACTCTATATACTCCACATATGTACAAATAATCTGAAATTGAAAACTAAAAAATGCATAAAAAATAAATGTTTGAAATGTTTGTCAACCAAAAGATGTTGACTCTTGTAACTTTTGCACATGGGCTTGCTATTCTTGTTTACCTTCTTCCCATTCCTTCTTTTCTGGCCCAAGCAATTAGCATTGTGTTTCAAACTCCATCAGTATTTCTTCTCCTTCTTTCAAAGTGCTAGGTACAAGATTCATTTGTGTAGCTTTATTAGCACTCAAAATGGCTCTTGAAACAAGTATGAATTTGGGATTTACCAAGTGCGTTATCTCTTCAAACTGCAGAATGATATGATCTTTTTGTGCTTGTAACTGAAATAATTTCTTATGAAAATATTCTATGAAATTTCTTGTGTCTACAACTAGATCAAGTGCTAGATCATAGGCACTGGAGGCAATGTTGATCTGGGACTCAATTGAGTCCATCTCCTTCCTGATGCTCTATGTGTTTCCAAGCCACTTCATGCCATATTGATAAAGAGCCTTTGCCTCATCTACACATACTTGTGCATCCTTTAGGTTCTCTTAAAAAAAATTATGTGCAAGGGCACATTTCTCAGTGGTCTCCATCATTTTCTTATCACTTATTCTCTTTTCAATCTCATTTTCAATTTTTCCTTTTAAGACCGGAGGCATATTCCTTAAAAGAATCAATTAACAATTTCAAATTCTCCATACTGGCAAGTGAAGTATCTATGTTCACTCTGGGTATGGCCTCTAGTAATGCCTTCACTACTTCTTCCATAACCTCTCCACTCTTTTGGTGTATTTCTATGATCTCCTTCCAAAAGATACATGGAATACATCTCCCAATTGTAGCTTGTGGAGGGGGAAATCTTATCCAAAATTATATTTCTTGATTGCACTAGTAGTTGTAGCAATTGTGATGACACAATAGGTTGGAAATTAAGCTGCATGCTGAGTAGATTCTTCAACGAATCTCTGGAGGAGCTGAAGGATTCACCAAAATCCTTTGTAATCTCTACAACTTTCCCTCTAAGTACTCTACCCCATTATTTCTAGAGTTTACTAGATTTTCCTCTTCTCTTTTTGTATCTCTGGATGCATCCTCATCCTTATTGTCATCTTCCTTTTCTTTCTCTTCTTCTCCACATCAAAATTTTCTCCATCATTATCTTTATTCTCTTTATCTGTAAGGTTCTATGTCTTAACATGAGGAGTGATGTTTACTTCAGGTACCAGAGGAGAAGTGGATGTATCTTCCTTTGCTGCTTCCTTACTGGTAATTGTCTCTCCTTCAACATTTTTCTCCACCTCTACATCTTCCTATATCAATTCTTCTAATACTGGAGGGACATTGTCCTGAATGTACTCTTCATTAGCTACTTGCTCATGTTTAGCATCAATGTCTTGAAATTCTTCTTATATAGAAACAAATTCCAGAGAAAGTTTCTTGCATTTTGGGGTCATCCATAGCCTCTGTGCTAGGTCTACAACCTTATCAATAGTATCCTTTTGGATTCTCTCGTGATCATCCTTATATTTGCTCACCAATGTGGTTACTCTTTTTTTTTTTCTCAATTCTTTTATGTATAGTTGGGCCAATGTGGCCTTATTTTTTGTAGACAAGGGAACACTAATCGCTTCAAGATCATTGGCCTTCATCTTGGCCTCTTCCTTAATAGCCTCTTGTCTTGTCTTTACAAAAAAATTCCAAAGCTCTGAAAGTAACTTCTTTTGTATGTTCATCATGTCCACTTCAAGCATTATGATGTATTTTATATTGGACTCAACTATTGTGGCCTTATCTATGTCACTAACCTCATTGTAAAAGCTCCAATTTCTCCAAGCATATCATGATGAATTATTCCATTTACTAGTGCCTCTACCTTCATAGGACTGTGAGGTCTTACCTTTTTCTTCTTCACTTCATCCAGAGTCTTCTTTATTTCTACCTTCTTCTTTTGCAGAGACACCTTTATGTGGGTTTCTTTCTTCTTCTCTCGAATGTGTATTGCAAACTCTTCCTTCTCTTTCTCAATCTTCTCTTCACTATCTGTTTCAATAACATCAAATATTCTTCTTTTATCACTTGATTCACCTTGTGAAACTTCACTCTTCCTTTTGTGGACCAACATGGGTACTTCTTTCTCCTCCTCCTCCTCTTCTTCTTCTTCTTCTTCTTCTTCCACATTTACACTTATAAACCTTTCTCTCATTGCCTTTTGCTTTTATCTTTTCTTTGCAGGGGTGGTAGGTGGTGCTACCGTAGTAGCCTTCTTCTTCTCTTTCCTTGTCATGTGCACAACCAAAGGGAATTTCTCCTTCACCGAAGGACTATATTTTGATTTCATTTTCTCTCCAATAGGTTTCCTAGTCCCGAAGGACTTCTAGATAGGAGTAGTAGCTATCCTACCAGATTTTCTTGTGCTTTCAGATCCTCCTGCAACACTTGATTCTTCATTAGCCTTTTTGTCTTACTCGCTCCATTTTCTCCTTTGAAATGCTTATATCCTTTGCATACTGATCAAAGATCTTTCTATCCTTCTTATGAATATGTGGTTTTCTTTGTTCCATGTGCACATCCAAGGATTTCTCTTCACAGGTTCCATATCTTTCTTTAGTTGTATTCTTTTGAATTTTCAACAAAATGTGAGCTAAACTAGTAACCTCTTGTTTAGTGAATTCATATCCCAGTGCAGGGATCTACACATACCTTGGCTGAACTGCCTCCATGATGCATTCATCAGTACTTACCAAGAATGTGATATCATTTTTTATATTTCTCTACCAATTTCTTTGGAATTTTATCTCTCTCATGCATCCTCTTCTAAAAAAATACAAACAAAGTAGCTAGTGCCTCATCTTGTGTCTTCCCATCACCAAGACCACTCATGAAATCTTTGATCTTGTGAGAAATTGGTCTTCCTTGCAACCATTCCACTCCTCTGGTTCCAGGGATTTCCTTTAGGAAATATAAGAGCAAGCACATAACCAAAGTCCCATACTTAAGTGAATATTTCTTTTCCTTGGTTTGCTTTAAATTCTCCATCAATTATTACCTTAGAAACTTAAAAAGATACTAGTTAGCACCTTTTTCAACCATCTCATATGCCACATTGATTATAGTGGAAGATATAGAATTATCTTTGTTTGTGAAATAAATTTTGTATCCAATTAACATTGTTGCATATCTCACAACTAGGTTTCTAATAGGATTAATAGCTAGAGATCTCTTATCATATGTTGCACCTATTAGTCTATTACCACTTCATTATTAACCAATTTCAATATAGGAACAGGTATGGTTTAGCATATATATGTAACCTCTCTAATTACCTCTTTTGTTATCATGTTAAGTACGTTTGTCCAAACAAATTTATCATGGATTCTGCTTTGTAGACATGTAAAAATGACCTAACGCATATCACACATCCTTAATGAAATTTTTTCACTTATTGACATCATTATCATTAATATCATTGCATTTCACATGATTTACATCAAAAACCCTATTTTCCTCTTAATTAAATAATCTTGAAATTATTAAATTAATTCACTATTTCATCATTTATCTAACTTTATTCCTCTTGATTAATTAAATAATGAAAATTATTTAATTATGTCGCTAATATACCCTATTGTGATAAATTAATTAAATTATTATCACTTAATACTTTAATTAAATAAAATTTCCCTTTCTAAACATGAATAATTAAATAAATTATTCAACATCATTCAACATAGTCAACAAACAAATACAACTTTATTTGTTAAAGTCAAACATGACTTGCACGTTCAACTCAAAATATTAATTAATTAATTCAATTAATTAATTATCTTCATCTCTTTTGTGATTGAGCAAATCACAACCACTGATTTCTCACTCTAAATAGTTGACTAACTCATCTATTCTTCAATCCCACTAACTCATCTATTCTTCAATCCCCCTAACTTCTCAACTTGATTTATTCAATCTCACATATTATGCAATCTAAATCCACTAAATTCTTCCAATCTAATTCCTCCCAACGGTTCTCAATCGTTGATCGAGATCTTTTACTACGAAATCCTGATCATTCATCTCGAAATAGGAAATCTATAAAGCAAACCTCTACCTTCTCACAAATCATCTAGAATCTTCATAGCGAAGTGTTGAGCAATTACCTCTTGAGCACATTGAGAGATATTATCACATTCTAGTTCACCCTTATCAACACGAATTAAATATTTTGCAACATCAACAATGGAGGCTTTATATTGAATCAAGCAATCTGAAATCCAAACAACAATACAAACACAACTCCAAGATAGGATGGTATATGTTTTAAAGTTTTGAATTTGATTTATGTTGTCTTTAGGATTACATTGTTTGATTATGTTATTTTAAAAGCTTCATTTCACGAGTATGGTTGGAATCTTATCTTGTTTTGAATTAAGTTTGTTTGATCCATTTATTTTCTTTCCTAATGCTTTATTCCCACTTATGACAAGCTTAGTGCCATTCTAACCCACTTGTCATCAAGAAAAAATTTAGAAACCATTGTCATACATCCAATTTCTTTTTGACTAGGTTTTGCTACTCTGGTTTTAGGGAAAAGTTGTCTCTAGTTAATTCTTTACCCCACACATCTGTTAACTTTTTGTGTTCATATTCATCCATTTTTCCATGAATGTAAATCCTTATATCCTCTATGGAAAAAATCTCATATGGAACATGCAAAAATGCACCTAGAAAGTCATCTTCAATAGATTTTGCAGGGTATTTCTTAAATTTGGGTTGTGGCTTCTCAATTACTTCTATAACCCTTAGTGTAGCCATTGCAAAGAATTCAAATTTCTTTCAAACAAACTTTCTAAAAACTAGGGAAAAGTTGAGATTGTAAATACCTTTTCTTTCGTTTTCCAAACTAGGGTTTCGATGCACCAGGTCACAAAAAGCTTTAGATCACTCCAAATCACTTCCTCACTACTCTGCTTCTTTTCAATTCTCATTATGAATGAATTTTCCTAAGTGAAATCACTTATAACCCTTGGAATTCAACCTAATTTCACATTGAATGCCTTAAGTAATAAAGCTGGTAAACCTTTCAATGTCAAAATAAATCACACACACACAAATTTTTGTAGAGTGCATATTGAATTTTCTAATCATTATGAATTTTATTGGGATATATGTGTATATTTGCATACCAAATTTTTTTGCAAGAGTGTAATATAGATGCTCCACCTAGATATTCAAGAGATTTTATATCAAAAAATTTATGTCAAAGATTGGATGGTTAATTATTATACAAGAAATTATGCTTGGATGTCACATGTGAACATTGTGGCGGCTTGCAACATTTTCCAATTTGTCTACATATGGTGAATAAAAGTACAATAAAAAATGAACTAGTAAGTTTTAGAAAATATAAAATAGTGGTATACAATATAA
>VDFB02000007.1:61048514-61234504 GCA_007258455.2 Sequoia sempervirens
CATTCCATACGAATGTGTTGGAATAGTCTGTGTTGGAACAAATCACGGTCGTATTTCAGTTATGAATGAAAGTTGCACCCACTTTGGCAACTTTACACCGCTGTATCCCAACTTTTCCCTCCACTGAAAGGTCATCACCACAGGGAAATGCCTCCGAGATAGTAAAAACTGAGAGAGGTTTACGTAGATGGTCCCAACACGATCTCGTAGCCTCCGATGGAGAGTCTGTATGCCCCACGGTCTCCGAGAAATAGCCCTTCAAATATTGGACTTTGGACTTTAAGGGAAACTAGTGGGCAACAGAGTTAACTTCTTCACAAACTTGGTTTGAAGTAATTTCATTCTTTTTTGTGCATTTGAGAGACATTTTGACTGGAGGTCGGTCTATGAGCCCTATTCTATGATATTACAAAAAGGTATTGTGGACCTATATTAAGCTACCACTCTCAATATCATACAAATTGAACCCTGGCATCAATAGACTCTGTATATCAAGCTACCACAATTCTGTTGATGTTAGCAGCTTCGTCAATCTCTTCCAGCCGTTCCAACACATGGTAGAGCTTGGAAAAGAGAGAAGGAAGTCCTCTAGCAAAGAGGAGAGTAGAGTTCGCTTCAAGAGTAAAACATGGCACTTGCTAAGACTAAGCCCGCCCAGCCATACAAAAGTGGCATACAATATAGCAAAGTCCGCTAGCAATACATAAAGGAAAGTCCACCCTTGTTTCTTGGCACAAACACTCAGCAAAGCCCGCCCATGTTAAGAAAGGGATGTGTCAAACATGATTGAAGTCCGCCACATGTCTTGGCCATGAAACTTGACAAGGTCCACGCTTACCAAAGAGTGACATGGCATAAAAGATGGAATCTTGCCAAATCCGCTTCAAGAGGATAATGAGTGTCCGCACTTAGAAGAATATGAACATGGAAAGTGAATGAGTGAAGTCCGCTCAGCATGTTAAGTCTGAAATGGCAAGAGAAAAGAGGAAGTCTGCCAGCCTTAAAGTGAAATTGAGCTCGCCCCTCATTTGTAAAGGGTGGAGACAGTGTATAGAATTGTTGTGATAGACTATTTCTGATAATAAAAGCTCTTATGCATGATTTGATTTGAACCACTTTTATTGTCAAATAGTGTGCATGGTTGCATAACTTTTCCACCATAGATTGGAGATAGATTAGAATTAGATTACACTTGGAATAAAATTTGCCTAAAGTTAGCCTGAGCTTACTCTTTGGATTCTTAACTTCTGTCTGGATAAATATTGTTCGATTGGAAGGTATTTATTCATGATATGAAAACCATAAGCACATTTCCTTGAAGAATGCAATGGCTTTGCATAGTTGGCGTGATTCCTGCGTGGCGAAACAAAGTTTGGTTTTGTTTCACCAAGTCAATACCGTCTCTTGAATTCTTAGGAAGTAGATTAGAACTTCTGACCCCTTGTCTCCTTTTTCAGTTTGTTTGATCTGCAACCCAAATAAAAGAGCTTCATTTTCCATACCTTCATTGTGAATTGAAAAAATTCAATGCTTTAGGTGTGATAAGTTTGGTCACTTTTCCAAACATTGTTCAGATAGACCTAAGCATCAAGCCACCATTGCAGATGTAGATGATGTTTCTCCAAAGAAGAATGAATATTTGTTTTGCTCAGCATTGTCAAGCAATGTACCCACTGACACCAACACTTGGTTGATCGACAGTGGTTTTCTCAGAAAGAGGGAGTTGATTATGAAGAAACATTTGCTCCTGTTGCTCGTTACACTTCTGTCAGAACTATCATTTCCCTTGCTACATCAAGAGGATGGAAGATTCATCAAATGGATGTGAAGACAACTTTTCTCAATGGCGTGATTGAGGAAGAAGTTTACGTCGAGCAACCTGATGGTTTTGAGGTTAATGGGAAGGAGTCACATGTGTGTAAGCTGAAGAAGGCCTTGTATGGTCTTAAGCAGGCTCCTCGTGCATGGTACGAAAGGATTGATCGGTACCTGTCTAGTTTGGGCTTCTTGAAGAATGATGTTGATTCAAATCTCTACTTCAAGGTAATCAATGGTGATGCATTAATATTGGTACTAATTCATGCTTCTAGGCTGCATATATATATATTATTTTTACATGTTTTCTCCATTGTTCCTACACCAAGTAAATGGTTGCATAGTGTGTGGAATGAGGGGGCAGCAGGCCTGTAATTGAAATCTTTTCATCTATCAGCATCTAGTTGTTACTTATGTAATGTGAAGTAATGCTTTGAGTTTGAAAGATGTGCAATGCAATGCAATTAATAATATGAATAAATTTTTAATTATTAGTTATGTACTGTGAAGTAATTGCATAACTGCTTAGGTTGACTTTGTAAAAACTATATTGTAATTGAAATTTTTTCATCTATCAACATCTAGTTGTTACTTAAGCAATGTGAAGTAATGCTTTGAGTTTGAAAGATGTGCAATGCAATGTAATCAGCAATATGAATAAACTACATAATATAACCATTCTTTTTATGCTATTGTACATCAAGATATTTAACCATTGCTCACTTGATTAAAATTTCAAAGAGTTTAATTATACACATGAGGAGGCAATTAAATTTTGATTGTCAACTTCTATATATCAAATTATCCAATAATCAAGTGTATGTCCATATACAAAAATGGCATCAACGCCAACTCAAACAAAATTTTACAATATGTGGCATATGCCATCTCGGTATCTATTCAATATTTACATGCCAAAATGTCTATCTCATCCTAAACTACTGGTGGATCATCAAAATGGAGCCTCTTTGAAGTAGTCGTTGCCTCTAAAGGTAGCTGCACAAGAAAAAGTCAAACCACAATTGAGATTAGTTATACTATATAATTTAAAGTTGAATAATTAACATCAAAATCAATATACATTAAATTATAATTGAACTCTAAAATTGTAATCTTGATTACCTGAAATATTCGTCTCTTCAAAGGGTCAGGAGTCCTAGAATATGCCCCTCTCAAAGAAGATTAGTTTCATATACTAATTTTTCAATACAAAACTTATTCCAATCAAAATTATAAACTTTCAACAATCATAGTTCCAATTCATTTCTTGTTTCATAATTATCGGTGCTTATATGGAATATCAATATAGTAACTAATGAAGAATCCCTTTAATCCTGTTGCAACTTAATATTTAACATGACACTCTTGAACCAATCCTCAATTTTCATGTAGAATCAAAGAAACCCATCATTTGGAGGTCATGGCATCTTACTTGGTAGGGGAACCAAACATAATCTCGTCAGCTATAGGTAACTATTTAGTAGTTGTAACATGGACAAAATCGTCCTTTGGAATGCTCCGTTCTATTCCAAAACCACAACTGAAAGTATCTTTGTCCCTCTAACAACACTTTCTCTTATCTGAATAAATTTATCCATCCTTTATACTTTGGTAGACGTCCTTACCTCTACGAAATATCCTTTCAACATAGGAAAGAAAGATAGCTATCAAAGGTTGTGGAATTTTTCCTTTTTACACCTGCCAATAATACTTCAAAGTTTCTAAAGCATTTTCAATGAACCATTTTGAGTATCCTACAAACTCTACATTTCCATGAATTCACATTTCTTCTCCCCAAACAAGGCTCAACATTGTGGATTTTGAAGGTGTAATGCACTTCTCTTTCACATCATACTCTACATCCCTCTCTTTTCTCTTTTTCCTCTCGCTTTCTATCCAAAACTCCTCTTTTAATGAGTTTGTGGTCTCTAATTTCCCCTGCCTGCCAAAGTGTTTTCCCCACTGCTTGTCTTTTCCTATTATCACTCTTCGACTACTTCTCTTTCTCTAACCTCTAATCTCCCCTTTTTAGCACAGTCAAAGAGGATGCTGGCACGGTTTGGAATTTGGCTCTAGGTGATTACACAATACTGGTTTACAATTTTTGGCCAAACTAGACAGTAAAATAATTTTTTCTAACTAAATCTTGACTTTTGGGCACCTATAGCGGCTAAACCGTGAGGAATTTGAAGATGATGCAAACTAGTGATTTATGAAATTTTATCTATAGATTCTAAATATATTTTTTCAAAATTTTTGGAATCAAATTGCACTTCTTTTTCTATCTCCTTTGAAAACTAGATTTTTTCATAAAACAACATTTTTAAGGAGCAACGCTCACCGTATAACGCATAATTTTTTTTCCATGAAGGATAAAATTCTAATTTTTCGAATTTAGATTTGTAACTACGATATCTAGTGCTTCCAATTGGTTTCATAGTGTTTTATTGAATACTTTTTCCTTAATCAATTTTTGAATTCAAACCCATTACTATTCAGACATAGGTAGACCATATAACGCGTAACTTTTTTTGTATGTATCAAAATTCAATTTTTATTTTTTAGTTGGATCGAAGACTTCAATATCTAGTGCACTCATATTTTTCAAAATTTTATTTTGATAATTTTCTATTTTCCACATGTGCAGAACAAAGAGCTTGATTTTTTGGTGAAAAACCTATATTCACAAGAAATAAAAAATAAATATAATAATTAAATTAAATTTATTTAAAATTAAACTTTTTGGGAAGCTTATAATAAGGAATACATACTTGCAAAAAATAAATTTTAAATGAATTCATTTGATCCCCCAAAAGGTGAATTAAAAGTGGTTTTTTATTAGCATTTTGATAGGTGTAAAGGAGACTCCATTATAGGTATGGTTTAAAACTAGCGGGGTTCTATCCAAGGGGGTTTGATCTAAGGTAGTTTGATAAAACCCTCTTCAATTGAAATGCTTTAAATGGAACTTTTTAAGGATTAAATCACTATATTTTCTAAAAATATGTGATTTCAACAAAAATCAGAATCTCCCAGAAATTGTAAACCAACTTTGTGGGATCACCCCTCTTTCACCTGCCACTAGAATTTTCTTGAAAGTTCTCAAGCATTTTAACAAATCCATTTTGTGTGTATATGGCCTTGCGTCCTCCCTAAATTTATTTTCTCTTTTCCTTTCTTTTCTCATGTGTTTTTCTCCCATCTGTGTGTGTCCATAATTCCTCACCTTTATGCTTTGATGGCCGCTTGTAATCTATTCCAACAACTCCCATTTTAGCCCTAGAATGTAGGATATTGCTTCACTTCCCAGTTGTGTTTTTCTTGAAAATTATCCATTTATTTTTGTATTACTCCAAAATATCACGTGAATCCCTCCAAAAGAGAGGGGTAGAGGGGGTTTTTAATGCTATCAAGTGCCATAGCTTTCCCCACATCCTGCAGTCTTCTCTTGCAAAAGGATGGACCACCATACCCTTCACATGACATTGGAGGAAAAATGACATGGGTGCCATTCCTTATTAAATTATTTCTCTCCCCTCGATCCCTTCTTCCCTCATTTTATTTATTTATTTTTATTTATCTCCACCTATAATATCCAACAAGGTGTAAAATACCCATCTTGGGCACAATATTTTTTATTTTTTATTTTTTTTATAAAAATGCACAACTACCCACTTAAACGATGGAGCACCTTCCATGAAGATTATTAATGTTAACTTCAATACTTCTTCTCCATTCCCATGGTGGTCTCAACTCATTCTTTCCAAATATATGCTTGCAAAAAAGAGTAATACGGTCCCAAGGTTAAGGTCTTTCCTAGACCTACGACCTAAGCCTCGAGGGTTCATGATGACCTTGCCTACATATCCCCTCGTGGGAATGAGAGGCATCGTAGTTCGCCCCACAATGATAGAGGGAGTTCAATCTATCCTCTTTCATGAGATCTATTATCTCACCTTTGACCCATAACTATTAATTTAGTACATGTAAGCTATCAACATAGCCAATTATAATATAATTGTAATAGTCTTACCATCAAGTGTTGGGTCCATACTAGACATTACCAAGCATTATTGTACAAACATTTACAATATTCACAAGGGGCATATCATACCATAATCCCAAAGATCATACACAAGATAAGTCATGAGCATACCTCCATATACACAAGCTAACTAGCTTGTGCACATCACTAGTATAACAGTGACTGGATCATACACAAATCATAAGTATAATGATGATTAGCTCATGCATACATCACAAGTACAACATTGATTGTCTCATACACATATCACACTTATGTTAGTGATTGGCTCCAACATATATCACAAATACACAGTAACAAGCTCTAACCATACATCATAAATACACAATAATGAGCTCCAACATACATCACAAATACATAGTGAGCCCCAACATACATCACATCCACACTGGCTGGTTAACACAACACATTGGCTAACAAATCACAATGGCTAACACATGTCCATAATGCATCCCAAATAGAAATAATATTGGTGCATTGCACACTATATCATGGGTCCATCCTTTCCACCGGTCATCTGCACCATTGGACAAATGGGAAGAGGATTCGGTGCATCCCATACTACATCGCAGGTCCGTCCTCAACCCCAGAAGGCTAAGTATATAGTCTAACAACTGGGAGAGGATTTGGTGCATCCCATACAACACTATGGGTCCATCCACCATACCAAGGGTTTCCCCAAGTAGTGAACCTACCAAACCTAGTGGATTCTGAATTCAATCGCCTATAGGCCATCAACGACAAGTCTGTCCACCCAGGAAGAAGGAGCTCCTGACATATACCACCTTGTTAACTTAGTGATATTTTCAGCTATCATCTTCACAATCCTGGGTAACACTTGGCATCAGTCACTTCTGTGCTTACCAATGACAACCAGTGAACCATCTCAATATGCGGTTATCCCCAGATTACCATTAGCCACACAGATGGGTCCCTAACCGTGCAACCACTAAGGCCGTATCATAACCAGGGTAGCCTGCTACCTTCACCTCCGTGGACCAGGTGAATCATGACTAATCCCTAGCATTAGCCCAAACATCAGTGATTGGCATGATCCAATGACTGCCTGTCACTACTCAAATATCCTAGAGGTTCACTCTTGGGTAGGTCATACATAACATGAATCACAATATCAATCCACAAATACACAGGCCTATACATAAACACAGATATGGAGTTGAATTACAAAAACACATAAGAGATACATGGAACCAACACGAGATGGACTTTAAATCCATCATATATGTATAATAAAAAAACGCAATATAAAGTAGTCAATTTTCACTTATTATATAAAAGAATTTTATGTATTAATTACACAATATTAGATTCCATTAACTCGCTCATACCCATCTGGTACCCATTTAGCCTCAACTGAATCCTACTAAAGGGAGAAGTTCAAGCCCATCAGGAACAACCCCAACCCTTGGAGTTACCCCCCTAAACCCTCCCCCTATGGACTTGAGGTTGCAAAGGTATCCTTTGCCCAAGGACCGCCTACGTTCCCACTTCCAAATGGGTCAAAGTCACACGTAGTTCTCCTCACAAGGTCTATCAAAGGACCTACACACAAGTTCCCCATTTAGTGAACCTATACCACAACACTCCCTTCGACATATGCAAAATTCTCAATTTAAATTTCTCCATAGATATTATTCCTAACTTAATGCAAGCATCCTCAAACCTCTTATAATTACCTATCAAGCATATCATGCCACATTTGGTACACTGATGATAATACCACATAGTTTATAACATAGGGTTCTATTTAGGCTTAGAACATAATAATGTGTTCAATATTGTGGTTCTTATACAATAGTATTTATAAGCTTGTTTTAAGGATAATCAATCCCTAACTCCTACTCAAGAAAGTGGGAAATACTTTAATCCAATGTATGAAAATATATACCCAATAGTAATTTTACTAATAATATTCTTAATCTTCCAATTTTCTTTACCCTATGGTGCAACCTCATATTTTTATAATAGTTTAGGTCATGGAATAGATGATATTTACACTTTTCACTTATAGCTAAATACCCCATATACTATCAAGCTATGATGTCGATCATATCATAATATGTTCTTTGATATATTTACAAGAATCTTAGGTTTAAAGCTCATCCACTAACCTTAGACAAACTAAACAACTTCATTTCATATATCTTTGGAATGAATGATAGTAAATCATTCTATTTAATCATAAAATAGTTTGATACAAATATAGTTTTAGTTTTATTAATGAAGTCCTTATCACCTACATTATTAAGTGATTGTATGCCAAATATTGTATCAAGTGCATTATATTTCGAGATCATATTATAAGGTGTTCTAATCACTAGAGATTTAACCTCGACTTCCTTGCCATCTTGTTTCACTTGGAGTTTTAATATAGAGGTTTAATGAACTGAAGGTAAGATCCTATTTGATATCCCACCATAGTCTACTCAAAATTACTCACTTGGATATATTCAAATAATCCCCCCTTGGCTATAGAAAAATTCCTTGTTTATGATTTCCTAATAATCCCAACTTTCACACATCAAGTATTCTAGCATCTGAGATTTGGGGCACCCCACAAGATATTAGTTACCTCTTGATCTTGGTTTCCCAAATAATTATTGTGAACCCCAATCCTAGACCTACACAAACACAACAAACAAACACAATATTAGATTCAAATGCAATCCAAGACTAAGATTCCCCCATGAAATCCATGAATAATACTCAAAATAGGACATAAATATGAAGAACACAAAATAAAAGCAAAGAAATACTAATTAAGCATGCAAAATATTGATCCCATGGGGGAATTGGTACCAATTTGATGTGGAAATTGGCCCTTTCCCAACTCCTATGCAATCCTTGTGGTGATTTGATGAAGATTTGATGCTCCTTGGTTGAATTCTTGCATAACCTAGCTAAGATGATGATAAAATGATATTAAGATGGATAAAATTAACTCTCAATGTCAAGAGAATAACTTTTCTCTAAGGTGTGTCTCCTAAATACAATAGAGAGGGTCTCTATTTATAGAATAGAAGGATAGAAGATTGAAATATATGAAGGACGTGGGATAAAAGATAAACCAATGACATTATGGCACTTGTCAACATGTGAGAGGATGAAGGTTGAACACATTTTGATCAATGTGCAAGTTTGAAATTTGAATTTGATGAAATGAAATGTTTAGGGGGGATGAAAGAAGAGAGTTAATGCCACGTTGATTTGTGTAAGAGACATATAAGAGACATGTAAGAGCTCATAAATGCCAAGTTGGAGGACAAGTCCTTTTTGGGGGGAGATTTCAAGTTTGAAGAATATTCTCTTTTGATGCCATGTTGAGGGAAATTAGAAGATTTAATAAATCAATTAAATGATTTGTTTGTGCAAGTTGCATTATCTAGAGGATGCGACATGGATTAGGATTAAATTAACCAGGATTTGATTAATTTAACAGGAGATTAGTTGATGTGACCATTTGATTTATATTTTTGGATTGATTTAAATCAAAATGAGAGGAAAATGATTTAGATTTAATTAAATAAAGATTTTGATTTATTTAATCAAAGGGGAATGATGTTAGATTAAATTAAACAAAGGTTAATTTATTCAATTTAATAGACAAACATTAGAGATTAATTAAATAAAATTGATTTATTTAATTAAAGGGGACTATAGGATTAATTAAATAAAATGACTTATTTAATAAAAAGAAGATGATGACTTAACCAAATAAAGTTGATTTATTTAATTAACAGAGGAAATATGATGAATTTAATTAAATAAAGATTATTTAATTAAATGGTTAGTAAAGAAGTTATTTAGGCAGAACTAATGTTAGTAGATCAGGATCGAGTGTGTGATATCAATTAGTATAATTTTCATGTCTACATTTTGCCCCTCTTTGAAGCAACGTACTTGTTGCATTAGTTCAAAGAATGACCTTGCCATGATCAAAATTCAAAAATTCTCTAATTTTTCGGATGCCCCACTGTTGCCCCAGTGAGAAGAATTATGCTGCTATACTGCCCCCTCAAGAGATCGAGCAGAAATGCTAATTTTTGATCGAGATCATGATAAAATGTGAGAGGAATGGTTCTACTGATAAGAGGACGAAAGATAATTCTTTAGAAAGATCAGATATTTGACATAGACAATTTTGATAATGTATAGACAATCATCAACTATGGGTAGCCTCATGTATATTTTGAGATATCACACAAATTTGGATAGAAATGTTAGTAAAGATAAAAGAATAAGAAGAAATAATATGATGACAAGAGGATCCAACAAGTCCATGATCTGACGGGGCTTTATTAGAGATGATGATGGATGATAATGATGATGATAATGCTTATCAGGAATTGGGATTTTAAAAAGGCTACTTACCTTATGTTTGATAATACACGTAGGCACGATGCATCAAGGTATAAAGAACCAGGATGGTGTTGTACCTAGTGTGATGGACTTTGACTCGACAAATAGATAGGAGTACTCATGTTCACACCTGGCATACAAAACCCTATTCAAAGTGCAGTTCAAATATCTCAAACATCTCAGACCAAAACATAGAAAGGCAAGCCTTCCTATGTGGTCAACAAGACATTCAAAACACCCTCCCTACAAGCCAAACAAAACACGCATGACCAAAGTTATATTACAAGAATATACAACAAGCACAACAAACAATAGATAATGATCATTGCCCCATTCCCATCTCTCTAAATCTTTCATTTAGAAATCATCGAGAGGTCCTTTGAATGAGCACAATAATATAAATCAAAAAGAAAAGATCAAGCAAACAAACAAGCCAATGTTCTTCATACGGCTAGCCAAGGGGATGTGTTTTGATTAGGATAAGAATCCAAAGTGATATCCAAAATGATGCCCATTGTCAGAACGATATATCCTAGGACATGCATTGTATAGGATGATGATGGGTTGATAAGTTGCTTGATAGGCTTTTGATAAAAAGTCGGTTGACATGTTTGTGAATGATCAAGAGTATGATTTTTCATTTAAAAGTTTGTTGTTTCGATTTCGATTTTGCGTTTGAAGCTTGCTTTTGCTAATTGTTGTGGTTGTTTCTGTTTGTTTTTCCAAAGGATGAAGGTGACGATTGTTTTATTATGGATGATTGATTATTGTGGGTGAAGCAAAATGAGATAGATAGATTTTTCAAATATTTGGATGTTTTTGGTGTTTTTGAAATGTTTTGAGGCTGTTTTGGGTTTTTTCGAGATTTTACAAATGTTTTGATTTTCCAAATTTTCATATGTTTTTGTGTTTTATGAGATTTTATGAATGTTTTTGGATTTTGTGTTTTTTGAATGTTTTTGTGTTTTTGTGTCTCGAGGGCTGATAAAAGATTAGCCTTGCCTACATTTAAGCTCAGAGATGACGTAGTTTGGATTTCCATGTTTTTGACATTTTTTGTTTTTTGACTTGTTTTTGGATTTTGATATGTTTTGAATATTTTTTGATTTTTCGCACGATTTTGATGTTTTGGATATGGACATGTGTGATGATAACAATGCTTTGTTTTGGGATTTTGTTGAAAACCAAGCTAAGGTTGATTGATCGGATTGATGGATTGATGATGATAACATTGTTGAGGATACACAACAATGCAAGGATAGTGTTACGCAACACAAGAATTGGAAAGGATATCCCAAGATGATGATGGGATTGATGATGATAACATTGCTAAGGATACACAACAATGCAAGGATTTGATTGATCAGGATTGATAATGATAACATTTTTGAGGATGCACAACAATGCAAGGATAGTGTTAAGCAACACGTGGATTGGGACGAATATCTTGAGATGATGATGGATTGATTGGATTTGATTTATCAATATTTTGAAGCTTGGTTTTGGAACAAAATTATCTTGAATGATTTGATGTGACATTGAAGCACAAATTAGATGCGACTGATATTGACTATTTGGATTGATGTTCGAAAAAAGATGAAGTTTGATAAGGAACATCTGCTCGTCAAAATGTGCCATGGGCTAGTGATTTAGATTTTTTTGCTCACAAGTGTTTTGACCAGTTTGATTTTGTGTTCGCCAATGTTCCGATCACCATATAAGTTGGAGGATATAGATCAAGATTTATTCCTGAAGCAAGATGTAAATGTATTCCCCCAGTGTCTAGCAATGTATGAAATGCCATGGGTGGATACTTGGATAGGTGTATGGATGGGTGGATATGGATTATCTTGCAATAAGATAAGGTGTTTGAATAGAGGAATGCTTCATTGGATAATGATTCATGGCTTAGCTAATGTTGGGTAGGATATGATCAATGAAAATGACCCATGTCAGGATGTCTACCATAAGCAAGTGTGAAGTGTACACCAAAATTTCATCAAGATCAAGATAATGTGGAGGATGGATGTAGATGGCTAAAAATGGATTGGATAAATGGTTCATGGATGAATGGATTTATCATGGCTGAGATGGATGGAATGATGGATTTATTATGAATGGGATGAGATGCTTCCACCTGAATTGGTGCACGTAGATGCTCAATTCTACAAATGACACCTATTTTCCAGGTTTTCATCATGATACTTGCCCAAAGCGCCACTGTAGTGGTTTTCACTGGAGGACGATTTTTATTTTTACTATTTTCATGATTTTTTTTAAAAAAAATTTCTTAAAGATTTTAAGCTCATGTTGAACCACCTGGTGGTGTCAATGTAGATGCTTCTGTCATAACGTGCCATCGATATCCTACCTAAAGAAGTTGCTTTGCCAAGATACGTGCAGTTGAATGCAACTTTTGAGATTCTTGATCTACTTTGTTGATACCGGAGTTAACTTTGTCTTTGTGTGCACATCGCAATAGAGTTCCTTTTGAATCATTATGATGAAGGGTTGTATCAAATACATGGTCAATGTGAGAATTGGATATCATGCATGGAGGTTTGGATGGAGTGTGTCTAGGGATAAAAGATGGATTGGTTGATAGTTTGGAATCTTTGACTCTCCAAACTTGGGAAGATGAGCAATGGTGGATGGATATAGAAGTGTGCATGAAATTAGGACCAACTGGTTGATATACTTTGTATGTTTCTTGAGAAGCTTGGTTTTTCCTTTGTGGACATCTTTGATGGATACTTTTCCCTTTTTTATTTTTCCCCATAGTTTCTTTGACTAATGGAGTTTGATAGGGATAAATATTCTTTGTATTCTTTGGTATCCATGTGTATTTTATTTTTCCTTCATGCTTTGCTTCTTTTGCTTTGATAATGTTCTTTATGCTTTGATTTAACTCTTTCTTTTGATGTTGGTCCCAATTCATGGATGTGGTGATGGGTGGGTGAAGATTCATGAGGTGGCTAGTTGTAGTATTGGCATTGGTTTCATCATAAGGATTGTTCATGCTCCCTATGTTGATGCTTGCACTAGATAAAGTTGCCCCCAATATTATAGAGGTATGACTGATATCTTTAGATCCATTCATTGTCAAATAACCAAGACCTTCATGCTTAGGATTTCCAATAATCTGCACTAGTTCTAGGATACCTTGTTCATGTAGGCCTAATCCCCTCCCTTGATAATTCATCTGTTGAAACATTTTATTTGCAATAGGATATGATTTACCTAGGACACAAGGTGCTAATCCTTCTTTTCTCTATCATGGATCTTCAAAGGTGATAGCTTCTTCATTGATAAAATAGCTTTCCCTAAAAAAGGTAAGTCATCCAAGTTTATAAGTGATAGGATCCTCCATAAGTGGGATAAATTTCTGATTTATATCTTTGGCTTGATCTTGTGAAGTATTAGATTTTATGCTTCTTCAAGAGGTGTCGATGATTCACTATCCCCGTACAAACATTTCTTATGATTCATTTTTCATATGCCTTCACAAGATGTTCCTGATTCACAACTTCTGTAGAATCCCTCTTCATGACCCATTTCTGATGTTTCTAGATTCTTTTGTATCTTGATCATGTGTACAAATGTTAATAGTAGGAGACTCTTGTTCCTTGGTAATGATATCAAGAGTATGAGACTCTTGTTTTGAATGAAGATCATCTACATGTCCACTAGGAGTAAGCATCTCATGGGTAGATGGAGGAATACGTGCTATCTAGATATGATCATCATTTGCGACATCTTGTATAGATAGGAGAGTTTCCATTAGATCCTTGTAGTATCTTGGAGATACGAATTCTTGATCTTGAATGATTTTGGAATTGCTTTCAACATGCTTTGGATTAAATTATTGACATGGGTTAGTTTCAAAGGATGGATTGATTATAAAGGTTTCTTGGATATCTTCATTAGGAATGGGAGGTGGCTCAATATCCCCTTGATCTTTGAGCAGACTTGGATCAAATTTTGAGTTGAGGATTCCTTCAATATATGCAACCATGAGGTTGACGGATGTCAATATGTCTTGGAAAGGACCATTGCTAGACTTTGGTGAGAGATGTTGATAATGCTTTAGAATAAATTCTTGAGATATTCCCTCTAACTCATAAGGTGATGTAGAGACATTTTCAATATGATCAATGGTTAATGGATTGTAGATTATGTCAATGTGATCAAATAATTTTAACACTCCTTGAAATAGATCACTAAAAAGTGGCTCTTGTTGTATGGTGAGTTGATCATCGGATGGGGTAGAAACATCTTCAATGTGTTCATTAATGAAGAGATCTTGAACATTGTTTTCAACAATTATGGCAGAGAGATTGCCAATGTTTTGAACCATAGGATCAACTGATGTTGACATTTTTTGAATTGGATCATTTTCTGGGTATTGTTGGTGGATTTTGATCATGACTGAAAAGTGACTCTTGATATATGTTGATTTGATCTTTGGACGAGGTAGAAACATCTTCAAGGGGCTAATTGATGGATAGATTTTGATCATTATTTTCAACAATTGTGGTGGAGAGATTGGCAATGCTATCGCTAGTGGTTGAATCCTGATCATTGTCCCCAATAGTTATAATTTTTTGATCAATAAGGTCTTGGATGAGATTTTTGAGTCGAATACAATTTGATGTTGTGTCCCTTTATTTTGTGAAAATCACAAAGGTGATTTTCATTGTACCATGGCAGTTTCACTAAGGGTTCTTGATAGTTCTCATAGACAAGGATTTTGATGAGATTTTCTTGCGCCAACTGTTGCATGATCAATTCGATGGGTCCCCCAAGTGGTGTGTATTTCCATTTGTTACCTTGTGAGATTTTAAATTGACCTTGTGGCGATTTATTTTGGAGATGTGGTGATTGATCTTTGAGATGTGGTGATTGATCTTCAAGATGGGGTGATTGGGTTTGTTGTTGATGTTGTTGATCTTGATATCCATCCTCTTGAAATTGGAGATATTGTTCTTGATGTGGTTGTGGACACAACTCAATGCTTTGATGACATGGTTTAACCAATGGAAGTGTATTGATTTTGGGGTGGAGATGTCTCTTGGCACAATAACTCAACTATTTTGGTAAGTGTAGCAATTTGATCTCGCCAAATTTGATCTTGATTTTGATCTTGACTCCCTTGATATAGTTGATTTGGTTTTTGTTCAAGCAGATTTGGAATGCATCCTTGTGGTGTTTGTATGGGATCATGGACAAATTAATTTTGGACCATGTTCTATTTTGGGATGATGTTCAGATTTGGCACAATAGGTTGAAATTGAACATTGTTTTGATTTGGAAACATATTGCCTTGATTTAGGTAACTTTGATTTTGCATGTTGTTACCTTGACTTGGATCAATACATGGAGTCGTTATCATCTTGTTTGGACTTTGAAAAAAAATTGTATGATTCACCAACATATTTACCCCAAAGTTTACCAAGTGTGGATTTGAAATGTTCATGTTTGGTAAACTTGTACTTGGTATATTCACATTTAGCATGTATGGATTTGGTGGGATGATGTTGTTTTGAGGAAGACTCATGCATTAGGTGTTTGGTTGATAGATTTGTAGGTTTGGACTTGGATGTAAATCTATCATCGGGAAAGATGTTCCAAAATTTTGACTGGGCCTACTCACATTTTTTGTACCATTGAGGTTTGTAGGAGATAATGATCCCATGTATGGATTTTATAAATGTGATTTTTGATAATTCATTGGTTTCGTAAAGCTTTGATAGTTCGGTTGACTTAGATTACTCATGATGTATGAATCAAGTTTATATTCCATGTTTTTCTTATGTTTTGACCTTGTTGACCTCTAAGGGGTTTAGGACCAATGATGAGACAAATGATGAAAGTGGTGAATGATATGGGTGTTGAACTTGTAGGAACCTTGGAGGAATACTAGATTTTAGGACTTTTGGATTTTTGATTTTGGGTTTGATTTGGATTTGAATTTTTTATTTGGATTTGATAATGAACTTATAAACTCCAAGAGCTTAGATGTTGTCTTGGAATAAACTTGTCCACAAGATGATAATTTAACTAGGTGTATGAGGAAGGATTCATCCACACACACTTAGCCAAACAAGGAGATTTTGATGTTGATTTGAAGGATTTTACCAAAATTCTAGTATGAATGATTTTTTCAATGGTTCAAAAGTTGTTTGGGAGATGGGATTTGATTAATGTTTGAGATGAATGAAAATTATTGGTTGTTTTGATCCTAAATGAACCTAAGAGGGACTTGTTTACAAGACCAAGGTTTTGAAGAACATGCTTTTCCCTAAGAGTACTTCAAACCAAAAGATCAATGTTTTCTCAAAAGACCATTAGACAAAAGATAAAAAAGCACATGTGTGGGCTTCAATTGATTTCATCTTGATTAATGAATTGCTTTTACCACATCCAATGTCTTGCTTGAGTTTCAAACTGAATGCTTATGTCTAAATTTCTTTTCATCCCACAAGGTCCATTATGTGGAAATTAAGAGAATCAAGGTGATAGTTCCCTAATGTTGACTTTAGTGAGAGAAAATTGAGATATAAATCCAAATACTTAGAAGCCTCTAAGGATAGAATTGTTGGAAATATGTGCCTCAATCTCACAGGCTGAAACCTCTGGAAGAGAAAATTCGGGATGACCTTCATTGTGTCTGGCCGACTAGTAGCTGTGAAACCTTATGAAATATTCAAGTCGCCGAGACCTTGTTGATGTCTTGCCGAATGGAGCCTATCACTGTGACAGTTTCTATCTCTCACCGCTCAGGAAGATCTCTGGCTGACAGGCCATTCTTTTTGGATATCAAGGAGAACCTTGGTCGAAAGGCTTGCTTCGGTATGAAGTCTTACTAATATGGAAAGTCTCACTGATAAGTATTCACTTGGAGTCTTCGGGGTAACACGGAGGCTTCACTATGAACTCTTGGTGACATATGTTTGTCTCACCGATGCTCATCAGGGTAACATGGAAGCCTCGACAAGATCTCTTGCCGACAGTTATTCACTAGAAGACATCGGGGTGACATGGTGACTCGGTAAGATCTCTTGCTGATAGCGGTAAGTCTTGCCGACAATGCAACATGTGTTTGTTATCGAATGTCTTCGGTATGACTCCTGGTGAAAGGTGGTCTCAGGGTAACATGAGGCTTCGGTATGAAGTCTTAGCGATGAACGAAGTCTCGCCGACAGTGGAACATTGTGGTGTAACTCGAAGGCATCGGTATGATCTCTTGGCGAGTAGCAATAGTCTTGCCGATGGAAATGCTGAGGTCGATGTGACTTGTGAACATCGGTATGACTCTTGTCGATATTTGAACTCTTTCTGATAGATCTTCACAAGGTGGATTTGCATTCGGTATAACGTCTTATTGATGGGGTTGACTCTTGGCGATAATGGTGATCTGGCTTTGTGGCATTGGGGAGACATGGTTAGTGTCTCACCGACATGCGAATACATTGTGAACGCCTTTGACCGAGTGATGACTATCCTACGTGGTGAGTCTACGACCAATCAGAGAAGCTGAATGGGAACCGCTAGCAGTTGGACTATTGAGGCCATTACTAAGAGGATGTTTGATAGACAAGGGCGTCATGGATATACTTAGAGATTGCAGATTGTGATCGGTTCGATGGTTGGATGTTCAGTTCGATGAGTGATTAGTGAATGTAATTTTGAGAGTATTGTAACTTGAATATTCTATACAAGGTTGATCATTGTGAATGCTGTTGTAAATTGACATCAGAGAGAGTGAAGCCCGTACTCTATATGTAATTTCATTACTGTAATACAAAGGGGTTTTTTCTTGGTGTGGTGGGTTTTTCTCCCGTAAGGGTTTTCCCACGTAAATCTGGTGTTCATGTGTGTATGTTATATTCTTTGTTTCTATTATTGCTTTCAAATGTATCTTAATTGGATTGTAATTGAAAATTTAAAAGTATCTCTGCATGCTTCCCTAAGGTCTTGATGTTAGGAGAGTTGTTTCCGCACTTAGCTTTCCTTACAAGTGGTATCAGAGCTTGGCCAGTTGTGTTATCCTTGTGGGTACGTTAGGTTTTTTTAGTCAATTTCTATTCAGTGGGAGTATTGTAGAAGTTCGGTAATTCAAATTACAGGTTAAGATGGCAAGCACGTCAAGAAAGATTGAAATTGAGAAATTCAATGGCAGCAATTTTGAGTTGTGGAAACTTAAAATGGAAGATCTGTTGGTTGATCGTGATCTTTGGATTGCTGTGTCTGGAACGAAGCCTACATGAATGAAGCAAGAGGATTGGGACCTTGCAGATAGAAAATCAAAGGGGTTGATAAGGCTCTGTTTAGCAGACTCTGTTCTTCTGAATGTTCATGAAGAAAAGACTGCATCTTCCTTATGGAAAAGACTGGTAGCTATTTATCAGGGCAAGTCCTTGGTGAATAAATTATTCTTGAGGAAGAAGCTGTACTCTTTGAGAATGCAAGAAGGAGGGTCTGTTGCTGATCATTTGAACGCATTCAACATGCTGATTACACAGTTAACATCTCTTGGTGTGAATATTGATGAAGAGGATTGTTGTATTCGTTATTATGTTCTTTGCCAGATTCTTGGGATCACTTGGTGATGGCTATTGGGAGTACGACATCCACTTTTAAGATGGAAGATGTTGTTGCTTCTTTGTTATTAGAAGAGATGAGAAGGAAATCTTCAGAGATGGCAAAGGAGGCTCTTGTCGTTAGAGGCAGATTGAAAGATAAAGGCAAGAAGAAGGACAAGAAGTCCAAATCGAAATCGAGGGGAGATCAAAGTCTCCGGCAAGAAGTCCAAGGTGAAATGTTGGAATTGTGGCAACCTGGTCATGTCTGAAAGGATTGTAAAGAGGAGAAAAAGAAGAAGTATTCTTCCGACAATGATTCTTCTCAGAGTGATGCAGACGCTTTCATTGTAGCCTTGGCTACACAGGCATCAGATGATGTCTGGCTGATTGATTCTGGAGCATCTTTCCACATGACATCTCATAGAGACTGGTTCACAAAGTATGAAAAATACGATGGTGGAAAGGTGTATTTGGCAAGTGATTCATCATTGGAAATAGTTGGCCGTGGAAGAGTCAAAATTCAATTCCCTGATGGAAGAGTGAAGGGAATTAATGATGTAATGCATATACCAGGTCTAGCTCAAAACTTACTTTCTGTTAGTATGTTGAATGATATTGGAGTGCATGTCACATTCTCTGGAAATGGATGCAAGATGACTAGAGGCTCTATGGTGCTAGCAAGAGGTGCTCATGTTGGTACCTTGTATAAGCTTGATGCACATGTTGTGCAAAGCAATAGTGTCTCTGCCAAGTCACAGAAAGCTAGTCATGGAGGAAAAGAGGAAGAAATTCTTGATAGTGTAAACTCTATGGAAGTTAAACTTCCAGCAGAAAAGACTATGCTCTAGCATCATAGGCTAGGCCACATTGGTGAGAAAGGTTTAAAAACCTTGAAGAATAAAAATTTGGTTGAGGGGCTTGAAGATTGTAACCTCGAATTCGGTTTTTGTGAACATTGTATATATGGTAAACAACATCATGTTTGATTTTATTCCAGTCCTCACAAATCTTCTGGTTTGCTTGATTATATACATTCTGATGTTTTTGGTCCAGTGAATGTTCCTTCTTTGTCTAAGTCAAGGTACTATGTATCGTTCATTGATGATTATTCGAAAAGAACATTTGTTTATTTTTTGAAAAGTAAATAAAAAGTGTTCAGTCGATTTAAGGAATTTAAGAACCTTGTAGAAAATCAGACTGGAAGAAAAATAAAATGTTTAAGGACTGATAATGGCGGTGAATTTTGTTATGATGATTTCGAGAGGTATTGTAAAGATCATGGGATTAAAAGACATAAAACTACACCTTACACTCCGCAGCAAAATGGAGTTGCAGAAAGGTTCAACAAGACAATGATGGAAAGAGCACGAAGTATGCTGAGCATTGTTGGCTTGGAGGAGAAGTTCTGAGCTGAGGCAGTTGCTACAACATGTTACTTGATAAACCGTTATCTGAATTCCACTCTTGTTGAGAAAACACCTTTGGAAGCATGGTCTGGTAAGAAGCCCTCTTTAAGACATATTTGTGTTTTTGGCTGTGAGGCATATGCACATGTGTCGTATGAGAAAAGATCTAAATTGGAGAACAAGGCTGTCAAATGTATTTTTATTGGTTATAGTGCTGGCATAAAAGGATACAAGCTTTGGAATCCTGATACGGAGAAGGTTCTGTACAACAAAAGTGTAATCTTTCGTGAGTTGAAGCCTTCTACCTTGGATCTGCAGTCAAAGACAAAATCAAAAAATAAAAAGGATGTAGTTGAAATTCCTCCGACACCAGATAAAGAGGAATTGAAAATTCAAAATGTACCTGAAACTGAGGAGAGCTCAAGTAGTTCTGAGAGTTCTAATGAAGAAGAACAACCTCAACCTCAACAATTGAGGAGGTCAACTCATGAAAGAAAGTAACCTGATAGGTATGGGTTCTCTTTGATAGATTCTTCTTGTGCTTATGCTTTAATTTCTAGCACTGATGAGCCTAGGACTATGAAAGATGCATTTAGAATGTCTAGTTCAAACTCTTGGTTGGAAGCCATGAATGAAGAAATGACATCATTAGAAAAGAATGATACTTGGAGTTTGGTGCCCTTGCCTAAAGACAAGAAAGCTGTGGGCTGCAAATGGGTATTTAAAAAGAAAATAGGTCTGTATGGCAGTGTGGAAAAATACAAGGAAAGGTTGGTTGCGAAGGGTTATTCCCAGGTAGAGGGAATTGATTATGGGGAAATTTTTTCTCCTGTAGCTAAGCTGACGTCCATTAGATTTCTTTTGTTACTTGCAATAGCGTATGACTTAGAGATCGAACAGATGGATGTGAAGACAACATTTCTTCATGGTGATCTTGAAGAAGAGATTTATATGTCCCAGTCTGAGCACTTTATGGAAAAAGGTAAAGAAAGATTGGTTTGCAAGTTGAATAAATCTCTGTATGGGTTAAAGCATAAATCTAAAAAAATGTGTCTTTGGCGTGACATCAGGAAAACTCTTAGGATACATTGTTTCCCGTAGAGGCATTGAAGTGGACCTAACAAAAGTAAAAGCTATATTAGATAAGCCTCCCCTAATAGTAATTATTCAACTAAGAACATTGCAAGGTTGACTTCAGTCCATCAGATGCTTCATTGCACAACTTGTAGATAAATGTCAGCCTTTTCAGTATTTTTTATGCAAGGGAGTTCCTTTTATATGGATAGAAAAGTGTGAGGAAGCTTTTCAACAAATTAAAGAGTACCTCTTGAAACATCCTATTTTGATGCCACCAATAGATGGTAAGCCCCTAATCCTTTACATATCAGCTACCACTTCTACACTTGGGGAATTACTTGCACAAAATGATCATGATGTGAAAGAATGAGCAATCTATTACATTAGCCACACATTGGTTGGGTATGAAATCAACTATAGTCCTATTGAACGTTCTTGTCTCACTATGGTTTTTTCTACTCATAAACTAATACATTACATGCTAAATCAGAAGACAAGACTAGTGGTTAAGATAGATCCTCTCAAACACCTACTCAACAAGGCAGTATTGATAGGACGGTTGGCCAAGTGGGTTATGATACTTTGTGAGTATGGCATACAATATGTGGAACAAAAAGCAATAAAAGGATAGGCTATCACATACCAACTTGGTGATGCACCCACAAAAGTTGATCACCCATTGATTTTTTATTTCCAAGATGAGTCAATATTTGCACTAGACACTAGCACAACATGGAAGTTATACTTTGATGGCTCATACACTAATCATGGATCAGGTGTAGGAATACTATTTGTCACCCCTGAAGGTGACACTATACCCAAATCATTTAGAATATCCTTCCCATGAACAAAAAAAAATTGTAGAATATGAGGCCTTACTCATAGGATTGTGCCTAGCTATAAAATAGAAAATTACATGTCTGGAAGTCTTTGGTGATTCCCAATTGGTCATCTGATAGGTCAACGATGACTATGACACTAAAGATGAGAAATTGACCCCATACAAAAGAATGGTTGATAGTTTTAAACTATATTTTGTAGCTTTTACCTTTTTCCAGATCTCGCGGATTTAGAAAAAAGCAACTGATGCCATGTCCACCATTGGATCTCTCTTGGACATTCCCAATAATATGTCGCAGCACGAGTTCTTAGTGGAGCAACTATTGGTTCTTGCCTTTGATGTCCCCGAATTTGAAATGGTGTGTGAACTTGTTGGTCCTAATTCCCCATGGTACAGACCATTTATGACTATTTGCATTCTCAAAAATTACCACCTGACCTATCCAGTAACCAATGCAAGTCCTTCCTTCACAAAGCTGCTCACTATGCCATCATCGGTGATACCCTATATAGACATGGCCTAGACAATACCTTACTCAAATGTCTTGACAATAACGAACCACAAACTACCTTACACGAAGTACAAGAAGGTATATGCGAAGCCCATTCTAGTGGTCTGACTCTAGCTAAAAAGATCATGTGACTAGGATATTACTGGCCCATAATGGAACAAGATGCCTATCACTTTGTGAAGAAATATTGATAGTGCCAGATACACAACGACCTCATCCATGCACCTGCACAAGAGCTACAAACGATCACTTCGCTATGGCCCTTCATCCAATGGGGACTCAACCTCATAGGAAAAATTCATCCCACCTCATCTAATGGACAAATTCATTATCATTGCAACTGAATATTTCACATAATGGATTGAATCCATTCCCTTGACATACATAACTAGTAAAAAAATCTCCAAGTTCATCCTTAATTACATCATATGTCGGTATGGTGTCCCACAATCCATCATTGCTGACAATGATCATCCCTTCAAAAATTAGGATGCCCATGAGTTATGTGAGAAATTCCACATCCAACATTGCTTTTCCATGCCCTATTACCTCCAAGGTAACGACCAAACTAAGGCATCCAATAAGACCATAATCAAAATTCTAAATTTTTTTGTCAATGACAGTTGTGACTAGTGCATTTAGCTTAACCCTGCCCTATGGGTATATCACACAAGCATTTGCACACCCACTGGTGCCACTCCATTTGACCTAGTCTTTGGTACAAAGGATATCCTTCCTATAGAGGTTGAAGTCCCCTTCCTACAGGTTTCCATGCAAGGGATCATTGATGATGAGGAGTATTGTATATCCCAACTGCATGAATTAGAGTTGCTCGATGAACCCAGACAGAAGGCCTTGACTCATCTACATGCATACCAAAATCATCTTTTCCGTAGTTACAAAAAAAGGGTTTTGGTCAGACATTTCGACATTGGAGACTTATTGTTGATACAAAATCCAAAAAATAAAGCAGAACATGAGAAACCCGACAAATTTGAGCCCAACTAGCTGGGTCCATATGTCATAACAACATCCTTTCATTTTGGAACTTATTAGTTGTCCACGCCTAAAGGAGAACCTTTTTCAGATCCCATCAATAGCTTGCACCATTGAAAATTCTATACCTAGCTTTAGAGAGCTCTTGTCAAAAAAGTCCTAAAAAAAATACAAAAAAATGAGAAAAGTCCTTAAAAAATACAAAAAAAAAGAGAAAAAAGTCTTTAAAAAATCATTACCTTGATGAAAACCTGGAAAATAGGTGTCTTGGTGACAACAAAAAAATCATAAAATTAGTAAAGAGAAAAAAATCATCCAATAGTGAAAATCACATTAGTGGCGCTTTGGATAAGTACCATGGTGAAAACTGGGAAAACAGGTGTCGTGTGTAGTTAGTCTTTGCTTCGTCATCTACTATCACTCTATCTGGCCTTCCATCCCAATCTGTAATAATTCCTTTACCTTCCATCATCCCCCATTTGACATCCATCATCCGGCCTTGTCATCTTTATCATGACTTCCAAGCAGTTAACATCTTGCATCCTTTTTCCTCCATCTTTTGACCATAATAAACTCCCGTCCCATCCCATCCCTATTGGTTAGTCTTATACCCGACTAGGGAAATTTCCTAATACCTGGCTTCTTTGGATTCTACACTTGTTCTTGGAGGTCAAAACATTCAAAAAAGGAAAAAAAATCAAATATCCATAAAAAAGATTAAAAAAATCAAAACATTCAAAAAAGACAAAAAAATTGAATATTCCCAAAAATCCAAAAAAGACAAAACATTCGAAAAGACCAAAAATTATAAAAATTCAAAAATCCAAAAAAAAAACATGTTAGAAAACCTAAAAAATTTAGATAACTTTCAAAAAATCTCAAAAAACAGAGTTAGAGTCAGTCATGTTAGTCTTTGTCATTGTCGAACTACGTTGCCTTTGCAACTGGACGTAGGCAAGGCCATTTGTCAATGTGCCCCTGAGGCATAGGTAAGTTTGTTGGGACTGTCAAATTTTGCAAATTTGAAGTGTCCATTTAAAAATTTTTCCTCCGCGCTCTCAGAATTGCACTTGAGAAATCTGCCTAAGTGACCCACTTTGGAGGGTCGTAATTTGGTGCTAGTTGATTTTCAAGCCAAACCACTTTGTGGAATCACTCATGTGACATATGTGAGCATGCTTATCAATTTTAAACTTCCCACAATAAGTTTTTTCAGGGTTTTGAAAAGCGAAGCTCGAGGGTTTTGGCACTGTTTTATTGTTTGCAAACTTTCATTTTTGCAAAGTAGCCTCCTGTTCAAGTGAATATTTCACAACTAGATGATTGTCATGACGAAATGATTGTTTCTCTCCATTATCCATGCCTAAATGTACTCCCTAGTCTAGTTTCAGAGCCTCACAATTTGACTTTCTATTTTTACTAGGCCAAAACCAAATGCAATTTATTCAGTTTTACATTTGCATCACTGATAGTGTTTCAAGGTGGTCAACTTTGACCCCTAATATCTTGTGAAGATTGATGACTGAAGGAAATCCCTCTTGTGCACATACTTTGTGTCCCCAATTTAACTTACTTTTCTAGTGGCAGCCCCCTTGAAGTTGATTTGGTATTTTTTCAAAGTGGTGACTTGGAGAGCCCTGATTGGTTCTGAATAGGTGAAATTGCAGAAATGCCTGATTGGGAAACTTTGTTGATTAATATCTTTCACCTCAGGATCTCTTTTTCCAAACTATCTTTTGCACTACATTTTTGGGACAAATGAATGCATGCATGTTCAGTTTTGCACCTCTAGGATAAGTTCTGATGGGTTATTTAATTCCTTTCTGATCACGATAAGGCCAAAAGTGGTGTTCTAGAAAGTTTCAAATTTTGCAATTCTAATGACAACCCATTTCTTTTTTGGTCTAATACCTTTACAACTCCATTTTCATCAAGATCGGAGGTCATTTGATAAATTATTTTAATGTACTTTTGTCGCGGCTAACACGTCCCTGGGGTGAGTTTACAAAGGAGGTACCTAAATTTTAAGAGCTGGGAAAAATTGGAGGAAATGGGTTTTCTCTAAATAATTTATTATGTACGCACACAAATTTTCACAGCTCCAGGTGAGGGTTTGCTCGTAGTGAAATTTATTTGTTTGGCTTGGAGGCGGAATTAAATTTTTGCCTAGTTCTAATGTTTTAAATGTTTATGTTTAAAACATTTTGAATTATTTCAAAATGATATTAGGGCATTAATATCTTCAACATTTAAATAAGAGGCAAAAGAAGTTTTAATTCTTTCATCCCATTGGCTGGAAGCTTTCATACAAACTTTGAAAAGCTTCAAAGTTTTCACAGCAAAACACCCAGCACTCATCGCTAGTTCATAAGGAAATTGGAGGAGGCAACCAACGATAGTTTGTTCTCCAACGATGGATACACAAGAATTAAATGCTCTCAATGTTTGAGTAGCAGTGGAAGCAAGGTATGTGCATCTGTCAAAGCATAGAGGAAGGGACGCCATGATTGCTGCAAACAATACACAATGTATTTGTTGAAAGCTCCTCAGAAACTTGAAAGCAAACACAATTGGCAAAAGGGGCACTACACCCTGGTGTTATCTCTTTTGCTCAGGCATTTTGGAAAAAGAAACCACCGGATTACAAAATATTGAATGGCGCCCATCGAAAGAAATATTAAAGCCATGACATTATCATCTCTGCAACATGAGAAAGATGCAAGGGACGAGCTTGGAATGAAAGGCACCATTAAAAGAGATCTCCACAAGAAAGACAAGACGTAGGGTTTTTAAACCATGGCGCCATTGAATGTGCTGCTATGAGGAGCATCATTGTTTGAAGATGCTGGACATATGGGGCCGATCTATGATGCACAGGAGGAGCTGCATGTGAGTATTGTGAACTGTTGTCAGGGAGCCGCCATTGAAGAGTTACAGAGAAAACAATGGAGAAGAATTAGGGCCTTTTCCCTGTCGCCCATCACCTATTTGGGTTCTACTTTCATGAATGAACTCACGATGAGCGATGGATTTCATCGCCAATCACTTGTTCATTTCCCATTTCTTTCATTCAACACCCAATGCACTATGGGTTGTTGATGGTTGAGAAAAGTGTGGTGGGCCCGTGAGTAAATTAATTGTGTGGGTAAAGTCTTAAGCCCATATTAAGTATTCAAAAGGATCCTCAAGAGCAACATTTGAAAATGAAGTAAATATTCAGGGGAGTTTTATAATTTCACTTTTGAAGGTAAGATTTTAAATGTGAAGTGAAAATATAAAAAAGGAACATGTGAATTTTCAATGGTGAATGCATTGTGAAAATCAATTTTAAAGGCCTTCCCTTATAAAATGTCAGTATAATGTTTTGCTAGGAAGTTAAATTTTCTACGGGAAATAAAGAGGATAAATGGGGATTTTACATGCAAATATTTTCATTGAAGCCCAAAGTGAAATATTTTAAAAATGTCTTCACCATGAAAAGACAAATTTTAAGATAAAATAAAAGGGGAGAGTTGAGGAGTAAGAAATTCTACAGGTGAAAATGAGTAAGTGCACTAGAAAATAAAAGGCAGGGTAAATATTTTACTAATAGAGTAATGTTCTCCCAGATGAGGCAAAATATTTTGGTGGGAAAATATCTCTTGTAAATATAACCACCTCGGTGTAAATTGAAACTGAAATTTATGCTGAAATGAAGGCCAAATTAAAATGAAATGCCAATAGTATGAGGCTTGTTTTGCTCCTTGATGTTCTACAAGGAATTCAGGGTTGTTTGGCAAGGGTTTTTTGGTTGGAGTCTACATCAGAATTGTGCTAATGAAGAACACTAAAAATGCATGTGCAGTCCATGTCTTAGAGTTTTGAGTAGAGCTAGTGAATTTAGTTAATTATGTGGCTTCTAAGCATACCTGAGTAGAAATGCTAATCTCTCAAGCCTGTTGTCTCTCCACTTTGACATTTTACATGAATTATTAATGGATTTGGATCAAGGATCTATTCGTTAATGGTCTTAGTCTTTCACTATGATGTATGATTTAATTGTTGCTCTCATCTAATGGATTAGGTTAAATGCTTTAGTTAAGTCATAAATTCGTGCTTATGTCATATGGATTTGATAAGTAGTCACAAGAGGTTGGGTGTTAATCTATGAATTGTAAGGAAATTGCAAAGATTATGGATGTTCAGGATTAAATCTTCCTTGTAGTTCAATTCATTATGTTTTGACTCCTAACCCTTGGATATGGCATTAGTCTTAACTATTGCATACACTGTTCTCACTTCTAGTCTTTTAATTTTAGAAAATTTTCATAAATATACTTTTCAATCGACCTACGTTGTGATATTTCATATTCTCAGCTGTAGATGGTTAAATCCTCTCAAGGAAATGTCAATTTCTTGAAGGATTTCATCTATTCAACATTGAATGAGAATGTATCTGCTTAATAATTAATGTACATGAATATTTTATGGAGGAATGTTGTGAGTGCATTGTAGGATCACCCTCTTGGGTCTTATAGAGCCCGAAGTGCAGGAGGAGAGCTTAATTGCTTTCTCTTGTTCGTTGGCCCACCATTTTTGAGGTTGCTGACCATTGGAATTGACAAATCCATATGATTCCTTGAAGATCTGGTTGCTATTTTAAAAGATCCAACAGAATGGCGACTCTACTGGGGAGAAATTTGAATCTCCAAGTGCAGACTGATAATTCATAGAGTCAAATTATTTGCTAATCTGAATTTTGTTCGAATGTTGAAGAATTCAACTCTGGAGAAAGAGTTTGTTGCAACGAACTTGACACTTTCATGATCTGTGGTGCTTTGTTGGTGAAACAAAATCATAAATAAATTTATCTATCAAAGAGCTTCATATTACTCGAATTTTGGTCCTCTAAGAAGGGAGGTGGCGACTCTGTTGAAAGAACCTATTGAAGATTTGAAGAGAAGTTCTAGATCTACAATATTTCCAGTTAGGAAGAAAAATTTGCACCAACTACAACATTTCCAAGTATTCTTCACTTTTGGTTTTCAAGAAACTTTTGTATGAAAGCCATATTTGAATGCCTTAGGAGAAAACTTTTGTTCCCTATTGAGTGAATTAGCACTAAGAGAGGGAAATAATAGTAAATCTGAGTTTGCATACATTTGAATTGTAATTTGCAACCTATGTAATATGTTGGAGAAGTATGCTAGTTTTTAAATTTTCCCGCTAAATAGATCTTAGGTTTAGATGCATTTGAGTTATGCATTGTGGTACTTTAAGATCATGGTGAAAGTTAGAAATAGGGTAGTGAATTATCAACCATAGAGTTGATATGTGAAATTTGAAAGAGGTATGTCAAAATGCCTCAATCTATGCATCATGGTATGGTTCTGGGTCCAACCATGGCTTGTGAACAGTCCCAGCTAGATTGTCAAAGAAATTTCAACACTAAAAGGTATAGAGCAATCAATTTCAGTGGTCTTTTGGGTTACCTGAATGTCATTCCAGCTAAGATTAGGAATAAATTGCCAAGGTTCATTGGTGATAAGTTTGAATTAGCAAATAAACACCTACAAGAATTCAATAATGTGATGGATGATTATGAGGTTGATCATGAGGTTATTTGTTCAATCCTTAAGAGGAGTTGCAAGAGATTGATTCTCTTATTTACCAGCATCCTCTATCTATTCTTGGGAGGAGTTCAAAGTGGTGTTCATGGAGCAGTTTGGTGAAAGGATTGATCTAGTCTTGTTAAGAAAAAGGTTCATGAACATGGAGAAAGGACAAGATGAGTTAGTTCCCTCTTTTAATCTCAGATTTTCAAAGATAATAAGAGATCCCTAAGAACATTAGACCAAATGATGCTGAATGTTTGGTCGTGTACCTGGGAGCATTTGATAGTAAGATGAGCTACCTATTAAGAGATAAAGATCCCACAACCCTACACCAAGCATATCAAATGGCTATGGACATTGAGAATAATTTGAGATACTCAATGATGAAAGGACATAGGGTTGTGAGTGCTATTCATCTTGTCCCATCTCATACAAATAGAAATCATGGATTAGATAATATAAATGCTTGGCAAGAGGGTAATGTTGTTGTTCCGATCTCTCCATCATCACAACATGCAAGACATGGTGAGCTCCATGCTAAATGCCATCAAAACTTAGGCAATGCTGATTGAACATCTTTTGTTCAAGGATTGTCTCAAATGAAAAGACTCAAAGGAGAATCACTACATGATTTATTTTCAAGGTTTTTGAATGCTTTGTTGAAAGTCCCCATAAAATTAAGACCTGAGGACTCAATGTGTAGTGATATATTTTCTGAAATCTGTGATTATGGGCTGAGTGCTTTGCCTAAGGAGTTGAAACCTCACAGCTTGGACCAGGTACTTGATTGGATAAAGATTATTGAAGGATCCCAATGTAATTATGCACATAATGTGGTGTCTAAAATGAAGATACATGTTGTATGGATGAGGATCTTATTTGTAATCAACTCACAATCAGTACATATGTAGATCTGTGTAGCAGTGATGAAGATGAAGATAATACAATTACTGATGACATTTGCTCTCAAGTCAGTGATCAAGACATTCAAGATAGAAGTTCAAGTACTCACTCTGAAGAATCTGAGCATGTTTTATGTAGTGGTGAGTCTTCTTGTGATGAGGATTCTAATGATATCCCGACTGATTGCTCTCTTGCTGATTTTGAATGCTCTTATAAGGATGATCTAGAGGTACTTTCCTCATATGAAGAATGCAGTGATACCAATGCTCATGAAGTCACTTGCTTCCAGTATGTTGATCCTGAACATAGTATTGGAAATGATAAAGATGATGATGAAATTTCTTATGTCCCTATTGTTCATGTTTGTTTGTGTGAAGCAGAGATGATAATATTGGTTACACATGAAGGGGATAATGAGGAGCATATTGATGAAGGAATGAGTTCACCTTTGAATGATCAAGTTATGGATTGTGACAAATACATCAATCTAGGATCAACATTATTCCCCATTAATAATGTGAAGAAATTTGATGGAATTTCATATTTTGTTGACATTGCAAAACCTTTTGATCTATGTGTAGAGTAGCCATATGATGCTAATGACAATGGGTGTGATGTTAGTAAATATGAAATGGAATATGGATCTTTCTTTGATGATTTCTCCCATCTTCACAGTATGAATATAGACATGTTTTCTTCAAATGAAGAGTGCATTGGTGTAAAAGAAAATGAGGGTTCCACCTTTACTGCTGATGGACAACTTTCAGACAATTGTGAATCTCTATCATATAGGTCAGTATGCCTATCAGCTGAAAATACATATGAAGTTACTAGTGAACATGAAAGTCCTTTTGTTGACCCTGTTAGTCTTGAAAGTGATAACATTCAAGGTGATAGAAATCATTGCTTATGCTTTGGATACTAACATTTTTGTTGAATGCCATGACTTGAATGAAGCTGAAGTTACTTTTGGTGTTGATAAATCTGATTTTCAGACTTTAGAAACACATGATAATGTGTTTGGGCTATGGTGCTTGGATGATGACAAACTAACTTCTGATGCAACTCAATTGGAGGAGAAATAGAGGAATGAGCAATATTTGCTCAACACACAAGAGGATTGTATGTTTTTTTCCAACTATGATCTCTCCTCCAAGCATGATCATTATGAAGGGGTTGGTGGATGTGATAAGCCTATGTTTTCATGCGATCTTGACCCCTATCCTCAAATGTTGCCACTTGATATAAAACAAAAAAAATGAAGAAATGGATAGTGATGTGGGTTATATGATTTGGTCGCCGCTTGATGACAAAGCCAAAAAGGGAGTGAGTTTTCACTTGCACAAAGGCAACCTGATACTTTTGTTTGCAGAGATATAGTCACTCATGTTGTTGTAGTATGACAGAGGCAAGCACAAGTTGAAGGAAATCAACTCCTTTTTCAGATTGGTGTTTGACAGAGGTAAAGACTGATTTCCCCTTTTCATTTGGTGGCCTGGGGTCACCAAGTGAAGTTGAAAAAGAATAATGAATAAAGGAGCAGTTTGAGCACCCAATGGACTCAGTGTTTGGTCTACTCCCCAGAGATTTGGAATCTTGTTATGCTCGTAGGGGGCATACACCCCCAGTCAAAGCCACTGAGGATTTCCAAATTTTGCAAATTTGAAGTGCCCATTTCAAAATTTTGCCTCTGCACTCTTAGAATTGCACTTGAGAAATCTTCCTAAGTGACCCACTTTGGAGGGTCGTAATTTGGTACCGTTTCATTTTCAAGCCAAACCCCTTTGTGGAATCACTCACGTGACATATGTGTGTGTGCTTATCAATTTTCAGCTTCCCACAATAATTTTTGTTGGGGTTTTGAAAAGAAAAGCTAGAGGGTTTTAGCACTATTTTATTGTTTGCAAACTTTTAGTTTTGCAAAGTAACCTCTTGTTCAAGTGAATATTTCACAACTGGATGATTGTCATGATGAAATAATTGTTTCTCTCCATTCTCCATGCCTAAATGTACTCCCTGGTCCGGTTTCAAAGCCTCACAATTTGATTTGCTATTTTTACCAGGCCAAAACCAAATGCAATTTATTCAGTTTTACATCTGCATTGCTAACAATGTTTCAAGGTGGTCAACTTTGACCCCTAATATCTCGTGAAGATTGATGATTGAAGGAAATCCCTCTTGTGCACATACTTTGTGTCCCAAAATGAGCTTATGTCTCCAGTGGCAGCCCCCCTGAAGTTGATTTGGTATTTTTTCAAAGTGGTGACTTGGAGAGCTCTGATTGGTTCTAAACAGGTGAAATTGTAGAAATGCCTGACTAGGAAACTTTGTTGATTAATATCTTTCACCTCAAGATCTCTTTTCCAAACCGTATTTTGCACTGCATTCTTGGGACAAATGACTACATGCTGTTCAGTTTCACGCCTCCAGGAAAAGTTCTGATGGGTTATTTAATTGTTTTCCGATCATGACAGGGCCAAAAATGGCGTTTCAAAAAGTTTCAAATTTGGAATTCTAATGACAACCCATTTCTTTTTTTGGTCTAAAACGTATAAAACTCCATTTTCATCAAGAGAAAAGGTCATTTGATACATTATTTTAATATACTTTTTTCGCTGTTAACACGTCTCGGGGCTAGTTTACAAAGGAGGTACCTAAATTTTAAGAGTTGGGAAAAATTGGAGGAAATGGGTTTTCTCTAAATAATTGATTATGTACGCATGCAAATTTTCACGGCTCCAAGTGTCGGTTTGCTTGTAGTCAAATTTCTTTGTTTGGCTTGGAGGCGGGATTAAATTTTTGCCTAGTTCTAATGTTTTAAATGTTTAAGTTTAAAACATTTTGAATTATTTCAAGATGATATTAGGGCATTAATATCTTCAACATTTAAATAAGAGGCAAAATAAGTTTTAATTATTTCATCCCATTGGCTGGAAGCTTTCAAACAAACTTTGAAAAGCTTCAAAGTTTTCACGGCAACGCTCGTCACTAATTCAAAAGGAAATTGGAGGAGGCAACCAATGATAGTTTGTTCTTCAGCGATGGACACACAAGAATTAAAAGCTCTCAATGTTTGAGTAGCAGAGGAAGCAAGGTATGTGCATCTGTCAAAGCATAAAGGAAAGGATGCCATGATTGCTGCAAACAATACACAATGGATTTGTTGAAAAATCCTCAAAAACTTGAAAGCAAACGCAATTGGCAGAAGGGGCACTGCACCCTGGTGTTATCTCTTTTGCTCAAGCGTTGTGGAAAAAGAAACCACCAGACTACAAATATTGAATGGCGCCCAAAGAAAGAAATATTAAAGCCACGACATTATTATCTCTGCAGCATGAGATAGATGCAAGGGGCAGGCTTGGAATGAAAGACACCATTAAAGGAGATCTCCACAAGAAAGACAAGGCGTAGGGTTTTGAAACCATGGTGCCATTAAATGTGCTGCTATGAGGAGCATCATTGTTTGAAGATGCTGGACATATGGGGCTGATCTATGATGCATAGGAGGAGTTGCGTGTGGGTATTGTGAACTACTGTTAGGGAGCCACCATTGAAGAGTTATAGAGAAAACAATGGAGAAGAATTAGGGCCTTTTCCATATCGCCCATCGCCTGTTTGGGTTCTACTTTTGTTAATGAACTCACAATGAGCAATGGTTTTCATCGTCCATCACTTGTTCATTTCCAATTTCTTTCATTCAACGCCCGATGCACTGTGGCTTGTCGAAGGTTGAGAAAACTGTGGTGGGTCTGTGAGTAAATTAATTGTGTGGGTAAAGTATTAAACCCATATTAAGTATTCAAAAGGATCCTCAAGAGCAACATTTGAAAATGAAGTAAATATTCAAGGGAGTTTTATATTTTCACTTTTGAAGGTAAGCTTTTAAACGTGAAGTGAAAATATAAAAACAAGGCACAGGTGAATTTTTAATGGTGAATGCATGGTGAAAATCAATTTTAAAGTCCTTCCCTTATAAAATGTCAGTATAATGTTTTGCTAGGAAGTTAAATTTTCTACAGGAAATAAAGAGGATAAATGGGGCTTTTACATGCAAATATTTTCATTGAAGCCCAAAGTGAAATAATTTTAAAATGTCTTCACCATGAAAAGGCAAGTTTTAAGATAAAATAAAAGGGGAGAGCTGAGGAGTAAAACATTCTACAAGTGAAAATGAGTAAGTGCATTGGAATATAAAAGGAAGAGTAAATATTTTACTGATAGAGTATTGTTTTCCCGAATGAGGCGGAATATTTTGGTGGGAAAATGTCTCTTGCAAATATAACCGCTTGGGTGTAAATTAAGACTAAAATTTATGCTGAAATGAAGGCCAAATTAAAATGAAATGCCAATAGCCTGAGACTTGTTTTTATCCTTGATGTTATAAAAGGAATTCAAGGTTGTTTGGTAAGGGTTTTTTGGTTGGAGTCTACATCAGAATTGTGCTAATGAAGAACACTGAAAATGCATGTACAGTCCATGTCTAGAGTTTTGAGTAGAGCTAGTGAATTTAGTTAATTATGTGGCTTTTGAGCGTACCTGAGTAGAAATTCTAATCTCTCAAGCCTTTTGTCTCTCCACTTTGACATTTTACATAAATTATTAATGGATTTGGATCAAGGATCAATTCGTTAATGGTTTGTCTTTCACTATGATGTATGATTTAATTATTGCTCTCATCTAATAGATTGGGTTAAATGCTTTAGTTAAGTCATAAATTCATGCTTATATCATATGGATTTGATAAGTAGTCACAGGAGGTTGGGTGTTAATCTATGAATTTTAAGGCAATTGCAAAGATTATGGATGTTCAGGATTAAATATGCCTTGTAGTTCAATTCATTATGTTCTGACTCCTGACCCTTGGATATGGCATTAGTCTTGACTATTGCATACACTGTTCTCACTTCTAGTCTTTCAATTTTAGAAAAAAATTCATAAATATACTTTTTAATCGACCTACTGTTGTGATATTTGGTATTCTTAGCTATAGATGTTTAATCCTCTCAAGGAAATGACAATTTCTTGAAGGATTTCATCTATTCAACATTGAATGAGAATGTATCTACTTAATATCCAATGTACATGAATATTTTATGGAGGAATGTTGTGAGTGCATTGTAGGATCGCTCTCCTGGGTCTTGTAGAGCCCGAAGTGCAGGAGGAGAGCTTAATTGCTTTCTATCGTTCATTGGCCCACCATTTTTGAGGTTGCTGACCATTGGAATTGGGAAATCCATAGGCTTCCTTAAAGATCTGATTGGTATTTTAAAAGAGCCAACACAGTCATTTAGGTGTTGTCAAATAAAATCATGATTTAGTCCTTTGTCATTGAAACAAATTCAAGGTTAATGTCGAACTACGAGGTCTCCATGCATTGCTACGTAGGCAAGGCCATCTGTTGATGAGCCCCCGAGGCCCCGTAGGCTAGCCTTTAAGGGTTTGTTGGGTCAGTCAAAATAAATCAGACAATGTCAACTTAGACATGACATCATCATCTAAGCTTCAAACACAAATCCTGAATCAACAAGACAAACAAGCCAACATGTCTCCAAGTCAAATCAGTCATTTGTCAAATCAATCAAACCAGTCAAATCAGTCAAAACAAATGGTCTTTTACAGGATGTGTCCTTCTTGAAACCAGACCTTGTCACTATCACACTTTGTCATTTGTCTTATACAGGTAGTTGGATGATCGAAACCAGACTTGACATCTTATATGACATATTTCTTCTCCTAAAACTAGGCCTTATCAAAAGAATCAACCCGTCACTTCGTCCCTTAATACACTGGAAAACAATTTGAATGATTGTCGATCTTGTTGGTCTATTTTGTCTTATCTTTTAGATTTACTTCAGTCATGTTACTAGCCACCTCGAGGATGTCCCACGAAGGATTTAGAGGAGCGATGATGTCTCATGACTCATCTTTTATTTGATTGTTGTCTGCAGTTTTTCTTGACAAAAAGATTGGGGCAACTTTTCCCTTAGTATGAGTTAGGACATTCCTTGTCTGTGACTGCCTGTTTTATAGATGGATGACCTTTCACACCTTGGTCTATGCCATACCGTGGTTTTTGTTTCCCATTTGTCACATTTTACCACCCAATGGTGATTAAATGCACAAGCCTTGCATAACAAAATATATATCTACAAATTATCTCAACTAGCACTATCTCAACATCCAGGTCTTCTATGCTAACATCCATATTTTCCATGCTAACATCCATATCTCCCATGCTAACATTTCTTCTTCCCTTTATCTATTTTCCTCTTATCCATTTCAAGAGCACACTCGTGTTCTTTGAACCCACCCGTCTTCTTGAGGGGGCATACCACTACCTCCTCATCATTCTTCCTTACACTGAGGCATATCTTTTTCTTTGACACATGATAAACTATATTGTATCAAAGAGGGGAAAATGTAGACACTAAAAAATGTCCCAAGCATACTAACACCATTTTTCGATTATCTAGGGTCACACTTCTGTTATTAATTAAATAATCCGTAATTATTTAATTAGTTCATTTAATTCATTTCTCCATTAATCTTGATTAATTAAACAAATTCTATATTTATTGAATTATGTCACTAATGTCTTTCCTCTATAATTAAATAAAATTTATTTATTTAATTATTTCCACTTTCCACTATAATTAAATAATTATATTAATTATTTAATTATTCACTGTTAGCTTTCTATCGCAAATTAATTAAATCTTATTTAATTAATGACTTATCTTCTTCCTTTCTTTTTCAATTAAAATTAAAAAAGAAAAAAGAAAAAAAGATAACTCATCTTTTCCTCTTCTAATTAAATAATGTTTCTATTCTTTAATTATTCTTTCTTTCCTCTTTGAACTAATTGATTTTGTCGAAAAATTGTTCAATTTCCTCTTTCTTCTTCACTCTCAATCTTATCTTATCTCGTCTCATTCAATTTCAGCCATTGATCAAATTAATGTCTTTTCAATCACGACCATCCATTTTCCATTTGGCTCTCTATAAATAGCATTGTCACTATCATTTTCATCCATCTAGAATTTGCATAATGTCGTGCTAGTGAGATTGAAACTTTGATATTTTGCTTTGTCTAGTCATAGGATTATCATTGCAGGTTACAAATATGAGGGCATCAATCATTTAGTAGAAAAACAGAGAAGAGCTATGGAGATAATTCAATGGATGCATGAAGGATTGAGTGAGATTGTTTCATTTTGTTTTATGCTTTTATGTTTTCACTATTCTCGATAGTTGATTGGGGTTTTGGTGTTTATCGATTTAATAATGCTTTAAACTTGAAAATATAACCCTAATACATATATAAATTGCTTACAATTTTATTATAGATAGGGATGTCTTTGATAGCTTGGATAAGTGAAATTTTGGTGCTCACATCTTTCAGTTTTCCTAAAAGATCTATCTCAACTTGTGTGTGATGATTTTGGATAGCTAGGCATCCAGGAAGGGGTGGCTTGGGACTTGAAGTGGTTTGGTGTACCTTATTTGACTGGGGTTCCAAAGATGGTTTATTAGAAGCCTCAACTATAGGCTCCTCATCCTCCATTTCTATAATTTGGGGAAATGAAGGTCCAGTAAGTTGTTTCCCTGACCTGAGGTGGACATCACCCACCTCTACCCCATAAGTGGTGTATTGCATAGCTTTGTAAGTATAAGCTTGTTGAATAGGCTTAGTGTTAGGGTTAGGTGCAGGTTGGGAAGGTATTTGTTGTTGCTTGGGTGTTTGAGATGTAGGATTTGATGGAGGCATTAGAGCTTGTTGTTATTGTGGAGGAGGAAGCATAGGTTATTGATAGTTCATATTTTGTTGTTGCCATTGATGGCCTTTCTACCATTGAGGCTACCACTAGTTTTGTTGGGTTGGTCATTATGGATTATAATGGGAACCTTGAAAATTTTGTTGTTGCCAAGGGGTTGGCTATTAGTTCCAAATTGGTTGAGCTTGTGGCCATTGTTGAGGGTTTTTCCACTGGTTCTGGTTTACTTGCCAGGGCTGAGAGTTCCAAGCAGAAAAAGTTTTGATTTCCAATAAGAAAGGATGAAGTAAAGCTAAGGGGATCTTGTGGCATACCTTGTATTTGTTTCCATGGCCTCCTTTGTGATGTATAAAAGAGCTATCCATCATCTCCTTCAATGGGCTAAATATCAGGCTTCTCAACTTTATCTTGTTGGATATTGACCACTCTTTTGCATTTACAATTTGTTTTTCTTTGCTTGCAGCTTGGACAATATTCAATAAGCATAGCCTTAGCTTCCTCTTGTTTTTTCTTAATATGGAGAGTATCTAACTGAGTTTCCAAATGACTGATGATATCCTCTTACATGTTAGATAACGAATTTCCTAGCTCTATTTTTGAAACCCCTGTAGATGATTTACCAATAACTGATGTTCTATCCCCACTTGGCCTTTTAGTGAAGGTCTGAGAGTATTTCCTGCAAACCTTACAAATTTATGAAAATGGTATCTGAGAAATATCTCCCTGGCTCATGAGGTTCAATGCATCCATGTAGTCTTCATTGACTCTCCTCAAAAAGACTAACTTGAGAGACTCTTTTGACAATTTGTTTTGTGGATTTTTCTTTAGAGAAAACTGAAATCTCTCCACATAATCTTCTAAGGGATCATCATCCTTTTGTGTCATTTTGAATATATCATCTTTCCTCCTGTTAGGTCCTATAAAATAGTCTTGATACTTCTCTAAAAACATTGTCTTCATGGTGTCCCAATTAGGAACAACATCCTTACCTAATCCCATGAACCATCTCAAAGTTGCATCCTTCAGGGTGGTAGGCAAAAGCTTTAGCCTATATGCATCAAAAGCATAGTCATAACTTCTATATAGAACATCAAATTCAAAGAGAAATGTATCTGGGTCCTCAGTCATTAACCCAAGACTAGTAATGTCGAAGGAGGAATGTTCTTCAATGTTGTAGCCCTTTGCTGGTCAGTGATGGGGAACTCAAATGTTGGTCGGTCAACATCATCATCAGCTGCATCACCCATGGTGAGGTATGTTCCTTCTATATGTGTGCTAGATGTTGGTGAGAAGGGAATTTCTTCTTTAGTGGTACCTTCACTCTGAGTACTATAGTCACCAATCTCTGATATAGCTTTCTGGCATGTTGAGGGAAGGAACCTACCCAAGGAATCTCTCTGCCTCCGCATACACGAAATATAGCTTTAGATTCAGTGGTCCTGCACAATGTTATTATATCTTTGATGTTGAAAAATATGGTATCTAATAGTCCTAATGCTTGGAAAGAGAAATTAACTATAAAATATGTAAAAACTAATCTATGAAGATAACACCGTCCTCAGCAAAAATACCAAAAATGTAGAGTCTAAGCTAATGTATTGTAAACTTGGTAGAACCTACTCAATTCAGAGGTTTAACTGGTTGAACAGTTCACTTTGAATTGCTTAAGACCACATTAAATTGTCAACCCAAGGCTTGTAAGCTTATGATGGTGCAGCATTATATATGCATCCATGGACTTAAAGCTATTTAAACTACCCTACTTGTTGGAAATTCACATAACTGCAAAACAGTAAAAGCATAACTCAGAACTAGTTGCTACGAGTACCTACAACAAAGAATGTGACTAAATTGTTACTAATAAGTCAATACTATATCAACTGAAAATTTAATAAAAACTAATGACTCATCTAAACTATCCTCCAGGGTACTACTAATAACTCTGACATGCATGTTCACAAGAATTCATTCACAATAAGCACTTGAAATGAAATTTTAATTAACTTGCATATGATTCATAAACAATGATAAACTAATAACAACTATTTGAACATAAATAAATAACTGGAAAATGAAGTGAAGAACAATACCTTGAGTGGCCTACTCAAGTATTTGTTCCCACTTTAACTAAACTCAATCTAGCTAATAGATTTTACGCATACTATAAGATTAATTCCATTCACTGCATATCATAAAAGATTACAAAAGATCTTTCCATAAATTGGACTCAATCATTCAAAATATTTTTCATGTCTCAAAACTGAAAGTAACTGATAACATTAAACTGATAAAAAAAAAAATCCTATGGATTCAACACACAACTATATACAAGCTTGAGGGAATCTTTATTGAAAGCAACAACTAACCAAAATCATTAACTCCACTCCTAGATAATACAACGTAGAATTAAGAATTTAATTATTCCTATAACTGAAAAGAAAAGAGAATCCTATCAGAACTAGAACTCTATCAAAACAAAATTGTATGAAAAAATACAACCACTTGTCAAAATTCCATAAGTGAAGGAGACCCCTTCTTCAGTGTTTATTAAATTGGTTATAATAACGCATGCCCAATCTTCATTAAGTGTCTTTGATCAACGATCACCACGTTTTTCTTATCCTGGGGCTTCCCCTATTTCATGTCTAGTCATCCCTTTTGCTATGGGTTCATCCCACAACTATTGCGCCATGGTTGCTCTTTAGCTACAAACAAGTTAATTCGGCAAAACATATACACGAGGATAACTATCATAATTAACTCATAGAATTCCATCAAGATCTCATACATATATTCATATAAACCATATAATACTAATATATTATAACAATAATTCCATCATCATAATTAAGGTTCAAGTCTACATAGTGGATATAAAAGGATAGCATAATGTAGGAATATTGTCTAGAGAATGTATCTAAAAGTATCTTGACACATGTATAAAAATGACAAAAACTAAGCCATTATCTAGACCTATCATACTCCTTTGAGGAAGTGTCATTCTCTTTCCTAGCAATCCTCTTCCCTTTTTTATTCTCAAGTTCCTGAGGAGCTTCTATTTTCTTATCAGCGTAAATTTTAGTTTTCTTGCGATAATTCAAACCTTTAGATGCAGCTAGAGCAAGACGGGTTGGCCTATGACCCACGGGGGTGGTGGAGCTGCTTTTTGGGCTTATGTCATGATCATATGGAATTGTTATGGTTGGAGAATCAAAGCTTAGTTCTTTTACTAGCATTTTTCTTTTCTTATTGGAAGTTGAAGAGAGGGGAGTAGTGCTACATTTTTTAGGGGTTATTTTGAGGAGCTTTGTCCATGAGTGGTCCACAAATTTAGGGGAAGGGTTCTTGATACTTTTTGTTTCTTTCACATGAGAGCGGGGTCATATTTCCAACAACTCAATTTTGATTGATCTTTTAGGGGTTAGATTGTTCTCAATTAGATTATGAAAGGCTTTCATTTGTGGGGTGGTGGCTAGGACATATTTACAGATAACTCTAATCAAAACCTGATGTAGGGGTGGGTTAGCACCATGATTCAAGCTTTGTTTCAATGATGATAAGAATTATAAATCTAAAAAATAATTATTGTTGAATGATTGTACTCTCAAAAGTAGGTATGGTTTAGTGTATCAATATTAACATTTATATTTTTATAATTTATGTTTTGATCTTATATACTCAATTTTATTGTGCCTAAAATTTTATTGCTAAAATTCTTGTATACTCTCGTGTATTAACTTTTGAACTCTACTAAATTAATTCAAATTTAAAAATATAATGTACTACAACACACTAAGCATACTATACTCGTATTCTTTAACTCTTCTTGTGCTATCATTTATTAATTTTTGACCTCTATTAAAGTAATTAAATCTAAATTATATGATGTACTTCAATGCAATGCTTGTACTCTTAAACTTCTCTCAAACTATCATGTATTAACTTTTGAACTCTAGTTAGCTAAATTAAATCTAAGCAATATAGTGTACTTCATTACGTATCGACTATATTGTTAAATTCTTGGCATACTCTCATGTATTAATTTTTTTAGGTCTATTTAGTTAATAAATCTAAGCAATATAGTGTACTTCATTACGTATCGACTATATTGTTAAATTCTTGGCATACTCTCATGTATTAATTTTTTTAGCTCTATTTAGTTAATCAAACCTAAAGAATATAATGTAGCTAAATACAATAATTATAAATATCATCAAAGGCAATGTTGATCCTCGATATATACTAAAAAATTGAATCAAAAGTAGTTTAAATATTCATCATTTTTAACAATGTATATGTATAATTCTTATTCTATTGATAATTTTAGTGTTGAACTCTTCATATCTTATTGAGTTAACTTTTGAGGTATAACTAGAGCACTCCACTAAGGGTTTTTTCAAAATTTGATGTTTTTGGCTAGAATTTATGATTGGAGACTATTCAAGGAATCCTCAAGGGGACCCTCCTTCCTCATGAAAAGGTATTAAAACTCTCTTAGATGGAACCCATTAAGAAAAAAATCATAATTATTGAGTTGACCTTGTCAAATGGTCAAGAAATTCAAAGAATGGATATGCAAATTTACCTGAAATCTCATTATCTAAGGAAGGTAATGTTGTCAATCTCTTTGATCCACTTATGGGTGTAGTTGTTTCTTCTATGGAAAATTATTTAGTGGGAAGCTTGAAAATTGAAAGTGAGTTCCCTTTTTAATGTTGTGGTGAGGGGAATATTCTTATTTATCTTTTCTATTCACGAAGATTTGATTAAGGTCCTAATCGGAGGATATTGAATAACCACAACAATATTTCTTTATGTAAGTCGAAACCTAGGTTTTACCCTTCAACCAAACTTTGTGATCTTTCTCCTACATGGGTATGTTTGCTAGGGTTGTTTCTAGAGTATTAGGACCCTAATATTTTTGAAAGTATTGTTAGTTCATTTAGACAATTACAGACAATGGCCAAAGTGACCAAGGAGAATCTCAAGCAATAACACGTCATATAAAACTCGTCATCAAAGTACATATCATAGTCAATCTTTAGTCATTCAAAGCAACATTGAGATTTATATGTATGTTAGCTTGGCTTAGATCCTATGAAAAACCCTTCTTTTGTAAGAATTGTGTTTGTTGCCTCTAATGGAACAGTGTGATGGGATGACTAGAATGAACAACTCAATATGTGGTAAATGGATCATCAATGACCAAACTATCCCTAAACTTCCCACTTCGACCATATCATACAACCATAAAATTTACAATGTCATCAAACATTTTACTTGTAGATTGGACATCATTGAAGCATTTTGTCAGATTATTGCATATTGCCTCCATGTACACATTTTGCATATACATTGATAAAGATTGCAGAGTCTGTTATGTTTATCTTACACTCATCTCCTTTAATAAGACGAAATACCTTCGTGACATTTTGTGACATAGTTCACTTTGGCAACCACACATTCCATGAGACCAAAATACTTTTAGGAATTTTCTGTCGTGTCTCTACTTTCATATTTTAAATCAGAAATAACTACAATTCTTAACAGAAATTAACATTAACTCAATCTGACATAACTATCATTTTTTAACAAAAATATAAACATTAAAACGTCTTCAATTTTTCCTTTTCTAAAATCTAATTTTTTTATTACTGTTAGAATAAAAAAGCACACATAAAATAAGAAAATGGCATGTTTCTATTTTTAGTGTTGTTTGTGAAGGGTCGGAATCCTTCAACCCTTATTATCATAATAAAAAACATTAAGAAATATATTCTTTATTTCACAGAGCTTGATAAATTCTATTACAATATGAACTAATACAACCTTTTAAAGATAATTTCTAATATAACCACAAATTAATATTTTGAATCCTAAACTCTTTTAGGACCCTTTATTGATGGAGCAGCAGATAGATTTCATTGGTTCAGGAAACAATTAAAAATAAAATATGACAAAGGACAATGGAAATGCAATCAAGGGACCCAAAAAGATAAGAAGAATGCCTATAGAAAAATACTAGATATCAAGAAATCTAAGAGCAGGGGCAAAAGCGTAGTGGCATGGATAAACATTTTCTCACATTGAACATAGATGGACGATCTTTTGGCCATATATTCTGCTTCTTAGTATCTATATCTATATAAATTATATGGATGCCATAGCCCTCGATTTCTTGAAATATCCAAATATAATCCCCCCCAACACAAAGCACTCTAGGAGGAAAATGATTAGGCGATACAATTGCTTTATATTCAAATCTCCATTGGAAGCCAAGCTCATCAAACTCATAAAAAATCAAAGCATGTGTACATGGTGGAAGTTCCATTGGTTTACTTTTACAAACCATTATCATTCTTCCCTTGTACATAACAAATCCCAAGGTCTGGTGCCTTACACCTTCAATCCCCCAAATATAAAGAAACCCGAGATTGCTATTTGTATTCAGATCACACGTAACCACATATGTTCCATTTTTAGAAAAATAGTAGATTTTGTGGTTCTGCATTACAATGCTTGGAAAAATATTTTCATTCACTCTTTCCACCAATTGAATATCCCTGATTTCCCATCTCTATTCAACAAATCTATAAATCAAAACAACAAATTTGTTAAAACCTCCAATTATAACAATTACTTGATAAGTCTTTTCCTTTGAATCAAACTTGAGGTGCACACCCACATCATCATAATTTCTTTTCATGTAAAATGAAATCCTCCTTTGAATCAAACTTGAGGTGCACACCCACATCATCATGATATCTTTTCATGTAAAATGAAATCCTGCTTTGTGTGGTCACTCTTGCATCTTCAAGACAATGTGAATGCATAGTTAGTGGGTTGATCACTCAAAGGGTTCCATTTCTCTTACAACTATAAACCAAGAGGCTCACATCTCCAGCTTTGAGAAACCATTGTGAGTTACTGCAGCTCCACTCATCATTAAATATCTTATTGAACCTTAGCCTTCTACTGACATCAAAGAGTGCAAGTCCATTAGAAAACCCACTTTTTTCATCATAACGATCCATCACCAGCCGCATTTGCATATTACTCTACTCCCACATATTGTGAAAGTGAACAAAGCTAGAAATAATAGTTTTCCATAAAGTACAAATGACTTGAACTCAGAACAGAGTATGAAGAGGAAGCTTGCAAAATATTATGTCCAAGATGTCCTCTATAATATGACCTACAAAAATTGATTCTTCCCTACCTTTTACTTCTTTGTTTGAGCCATCCTCTCTGCATGACCAACTTGAAAAACTCTCACCTTTCTTCTCTGCATCCTTGGCCTCATCCTTGGCATATATAGACTTGCTTGATCCATCCTCTTTGCATGAACCAAGGGTAATCCAATTGGTATAAAGTTCATTTAATCTAGAATCACCTTTCTTCTCTACATCCATCACTTTAACCTTGCCATATGTATCTTTCTTTGAGCCATCCTCTCTCCATGGCCCATTTCCAAGTGTGAGCCAGTCGGTATAAGGCCACTTGCTTATACTTGAATTTCTCTGAAAAATATCCTCTTCTTTTTCTTCATTGATAATCCTATTCCAACTGATTCTCATTCTCTTAATGCCATGGATGAACCTTGAATTGTCAAATTCTCTCCTAGAAGCCATCATCTCTCTGTGAGGTGCCTAAAAAACCCTTGTAGTTAAATAGAATTGAAGATTGCATTATAAGGAACTTTTGAGCTATTTTCAAAACTTTGGTAATATGCAAATTTTGGAGCCTTTCACTGTTTTGTGTCAATTTTTTTGGATCCCTCCATCATTTTCAATCAAAATTTGACTTTATGTTGAAAAATTGGATTTGGACAACCTGTATAGTTTTAATATGGTAACCTCCATTCACTATCACATGACTAAGCATTGGAGCATTTACGGTTCCATGGCAAGTTATTGCTACAAAAGCATGTGTATTGGGAAAGTATTTTTTAATGGGAAGGAATGTTTTAAATTTATTTATAACACCAAGGTATTTGAGATTTAAAAAGTGGGCTTTATGGGGAAGAGATTATGTTAAAGTGATAGGTCAACATTTAGTTGTTATCATTAAGAGGGGTAAATGCTTTTGATCGGGAGCTATGAACTAGTGAGATCACAAACGAGGATCTCATCCCCAATATAAATTCTAACAATTACACCCCATGATTAGCATTTAATTATTATATATATTATATTTAAATTTAAATTTGGGTATGATAGCTTATTTAATTTATTTTTAATATATAAATATATTTTTAATAAATTTAATAATTGAAATTTTAACAATTTATTATTTATTTTGAAAATATTTTTTAATTAATGTTCCATGGTAAGCTATTGTTACAAAAGTGTGTTTTGGGAAGGTACCTTTTTAAACTTCAATTGCTAAGATGAAGGTAGGGCTTAAATTTGACGGTCCACCTTGCCCATCATGATTTTTTTTTCTACGGTTTAGTCTTCATTATTGCCTTTCACATGACAATTATTGTTTTTACTACACGTCAAATTTTATATAATAAGGCACTGATAGGCGAGGGATAGGAACATTTTCAGCATAAGGCACATGCCTCCTCTCTGCCATAGAAGCACTGTCAATACCTACGCGACCATCTCTTGGAATAGGTCAAAAAAGATGACATTTTTTTCACTTGATGTCCATTCATCTCAAATTTAAAAAACCTCAAAGTCTGTTACAAATTTGATTTATGATAGTATTAGCATAGAAATTGTAACATACTGTCATTAAAATGAAACTAACGAATCATAATGCATTGGTGTGTTTTGCCTCATATGGGATACATCACCATTACAAATGTGAACAAAAAAATGACTTATAAAACATTTTAAATTCTTCTTTGTTTGGCATCTTTCCAAATTTCATACCCTCTGCTCCATTCCACTACTGATACATCAAGCGTTGTTAGAGAAATTATCATCAAAACATCCAATATATCTAATGTTAGAGTTGTTCATCGGATATCTTTTATTATGTTTTGCCTTGAAAATCCTCTTTCACATGCCATTGTACTTTTTGGAATAGTAAGGATTGTTTGCCATAGCTTTGTCATGTTTGGAAAACTTGTATGTGAGTCTTTGACACAAAAAACCCTCCAAGCTTCCTTCATTGATAATCCCTTACAACTAAGATGAAGAGTATTAACAAATATATGCAACTCTTGTTTACAAGCTTCAACATTAAATAATGTTTCATTTTCTTCTCCCTCACATAAAGTATGTTGCATGTGTTGAAAAATATTATCAAGCCAATGCTTTGAATTATCTTCTCTAGCATGAGCATCCTTTAGATAATGACAAGGACTAAACAACTTTACAGAGTTGAAAAACACAAGATTAGGAAATCGTCCATTCAAACAATCTATAAGTGCTTGAACATATTATTTTGCAAGTTGTTTACAACTCTCTAATGAACCATCAATGCAAGATTCACTACAAATTAGGGTTTCACCTACCCCCAAATATTTTATAATATAAAATTACATCTTGTCTTTTAGCTTATTTTGTCCTCTAGTGAGCAACACTGTAGCAATTTTGTCTTCTAGTTGATTTCCTACTGTTGCAGCTACTTTGTGAGGAATTCATCATCAATCATTGTATTTCCTTCATTCTTCTTTGCGGTGGAATATTCTACGAATTTTCTAATCAATGCCTGGAGCTTGTTCCATTCCATTATATCGGATTGGATTACTTAAAAGTTCAATTTTTTGGATCTGCTGGTGAGTGTCCCAATCTCTATCGCACTTGGGTGTATTTTCTTGTAACTGTTCAGATTGGGCGAAGGCCCGAACAACAAACCCATAAAATCTATTGTGAGCGTGTATGCAGTTCCACTTTCCATCTTCTTATGGAAGTAGGATTTTATCTTCTCGGTATCGAGCTCAACAGTGGGCATGTCAAAATCTATCATTAATTTCAAATACTCCCCACAAGCCACCCTGATCTCCTTGGCCTAGTCAATATCAAGCTCCACCTCATGGAGCACTCATTCCAATACTTCTTTTCTATGGTCGAAGCCCAACTTCCATGTCTCCATGAGCCAGTGATCATCCTTTTCCAGGGCAAGCTCCTTTTTCCATGTTCTTTCGGGCATCCTGAGGATTGCTTAAATTTTAGGATACGTAATCCTATATAGTTCAGGAAAGTCAGTGCATAACTTCCTTGTGCCCTCAAGATATTTTTTCAACTCCAAGAATTTGTTTGTTTCCTTGCAAACACAACCAATGCCCATGTTTCCATTGTAGAGGACCTACTGGAACCAGTCCTCTGTGGCCTTTGTCCAATTCTACCTTCTCTCCAACTTATCAATGTGGTCTTTGGGCAGCAACTGTGGTGGCGTTGTCGATGTGGTGGGGAGCTCTTCGGCCGATGACCATTGCCAGATATATGCAACTAGATCTACCTCCTGCACTTTTAATTCCTCCTGAGAGGTCTTATCCTTATGCATTTGGTGCACTATGGTGGTGACGAATCCCTGGATATGGTCAATTTTCTGCTCTCTTGTAGTTGTCCCCAAGTCAATGGTGGAGATATTGTAACTAATTCCTTCTTCTCCAACCACTGGTGTAGCTATTTGTACTGTCCTGTACCCGGATGCATCCATTGTTAGCTGAGATTTGACCTTTGGCTTCTTCTCCTTCTTTGTGTTGATTTGTGTCTGAGCTAGAATGGCTTCAAGTCTCGCCTTCGGATCCTTTAGGGTAGGTTTCTTCTTTTCCATTTTCTTCTCAAGCCACTCAGGCATCTAAGAGTCCCCTTTCAGTGATTCATGATCACCCTCTTCTTCCTATCTGATTTCAATTTCTTTATTTTCTAGAGCTTCTTGCTTCATCTTTGTTTCTTCCTCTTCTTCATCAGAATCTCGGATGAACACTATTTCTTTTCCTGGAGACTTGGTGGTTGTACGCTCCCTAGGGTTGTCCTCCCCTTTAGAGGTTTTCTTTTCTTCCTCTTTCTCATGCTCACTTTCTTCATGATGCTCCATTTATGGGCTTTTCTTTGCTTTAGCCTCTTCTTCGAGCTTATCTTCTTCCTTCTCTTCCTTTTCCTTTCTTGTTCTCCCGAAGGAGGCATTTCTTCATCATGCTCAGGGCTTTCATCTTATTCCCTTGTTGGAGGTTTAGTGTCCTCCATTTTCTCATCTATATCCTTATCTTCATCATAGGGTTGCCTTTCAGTTTCCTCCCCAACATCTTTGAGTTGCTGAGCCAACTCTTCCTTGAGCTCTGGGTCAAAGGTTTCCACAATATACCTGGTGCCCGCATCCTCTTCACCCTCCTTGGATGATCCTGTTTCTTCTCCTTCATGGACTACTTCATCAATCATTAAGGGTTGATGCTCAGGATGTTCATGATAATCATCAACTTCTTCTTCCAAGTCCTTGGTTGCCTCTTGTGTTTTCCTCTCCAACTCCTTAGAGATTTGCATTATTGCTTCCATCTTTGGCATCTCAGGAAGAGGAGGCACTGGTAGACCCGCAACAGCCTGTGCCAGGGAAGCTTGCATCATTAGAACTCCAAAAATCTCCCTAGGAATGTTCTTCATATGTCGAGTGAGAGCTTCTAGAAGTGAGATGGTAGGAATTGTGGTTGTCATTGTCAACGGGAGGCTCATAGATGGAGATACAGAGGAGGAAGAAGGCAAAGAGGTTGTGGTGGAGGAAGAATTTATGACCATTACTTGTACAACTGGAGGGGTGGAAGGGAGTTGGACCGATATGTGCACTGTGGGCCAAGAAGAGGTATCCATTGCCTGAGAAGAATGATGATGGAGTGGCGGAAAGAGTAGAGGAAATAGGTGGTGGTGGCTCAGCCTCTATTTCTTCTCCTTCATGGAGTGGGTCTTCTTGGATAGTGGGCATCTCTATGAAACTACTCGACTTCTTTGGTTTCTTGGAGGGTTTACCCTCTGAGGCTTTCCTTGAGTAAACTTTATGTTTGGGCTGACGTTCAACCATCTCCTTCTCTTTCTGGTGCAGGTAGCTAGTGCAGACGATGAAGTTTCTCCAGAAGTGGCAGCGGCATCAATTGCACCTTCAGTCCCACTCTTAGTCTTCTCTTCGAGCTCACTATATGTCAGGGTGGCTCCTTGTAGCTTTAATTGGGAAATCTTCCCCTCGATCCATTACCTTATCCTTGCCTCCATAGGCTTCATCAGAATATCAAGGCCGTTGACCTCTTCCTCATTCCAATCAATTAAGGGGAATGGAAAATTAGCAACCGCATCGTACCAAGGATCAACTACTGTGTTTTATCCGTCTACTACCTGTTCCGGAACTGGAAATAACTTGACCACCTTGTCAAAGTACATTGTCATGCGCATATAGTACCTCATCTGCACCTCTTTGTCATCCCTACAGTTTTCCCAGAAGTCTTCAACATTATGCATGTGGGAGTATTCAACTCTGACTTCCTTCTTAAGCTTTCCATAAGGATCCATTTGTGACCGGGCAGTGTGGAGCTCAGAGTTATATTCCGCAAGTTTCTTTCCTAAATAATCTACACATTGGGATGAGGGAAGCGAGTACATGCCCTGGCTGAAGGAGAGGGGATAAGGAATCCCTGCCCTATGTTTTCCACTCAAGAGTGTGTGGGCGCATTGCAACTGCCTAGACACCTCCAGTAGCATCATCTAGTCATTTGGATACTAGGGCAACTTGTAGGGTTTTTCTGAAAAGCCCTCATTCTGGATGTAAGTAAACTTCAGAAATTGAATGAATAGAAATACAAACCAGCGAATGAAGGAATTCGCATTGTGGGAGACCCTTCTCTCAAAATCACCTACAAGTACTCTGATGATGTGACCAATGAATATTGCATCATTGACTTGGCGGTAATCTTTCTTGAAATTCATGTACTAGAGCTAAGGATATTTATCATACACCTTTAACTCCCACTCTGGGGTCTCATTTGGAGCTACAAACAAGCCTCTAAATTGCATTTGGTCAGCTAGCAGATAGACCAAGTATGATGTCATGTAGAACTACGAAGTCTTCTTTACTGCCACAAATTGTTCATGCAAACAATTACTGATTATCCCTGCCCATTAGAATTTAGTTTTTCCTTAGAGTATTTCTTTCACGAAGTACAACATCCACTCCTGGAAGAATATTGTGGTTGGAAGGCCCATAACCCTACTCAACAAGGTTACCAAATCATGGTAATCCTCATAGAAGTAGCTTCGGTAGAGCTCTTGGGGCACTTTTTTTGTGTTGCCCTTCTTGTCCTTTAACTAGTGCTAATTGATAAGCTTTTTGCATTTGAGGGGGTCTTCGTCCCATGTGGTTTTGGAATCTTCTATTTTTGCCTCTTCCATTTCACCGAAGGTAGGGATGTGAAAGGTCCTCCCTATTGATTTGGTAGACAAATCTGCTAGTACATTTCCTTCCTTGTCTATAATTGTTCTAGTATCTTCTTGATATGCTTCCCTGCAAGCCATCACGAGCTCGAGAGCAATGAGAGTAGGAGGGAATCCGACAGCCTTAGCCAACCCACTCTTTCTGATCCTTCTAGCATTTTCAGTTGTGGGATTGATTTAGACCCTTTGCTTAAACTTGTCAATATCAATATGTCCCAGATTAGTGTTTGATATTTCTTTCCAGTCAGTGGTGACCCTGGAGTTGATAGGCTCTCCTTGAAACTTATATTTCATTTGTTCCTTGTCCTCTTTTCCTTTGGGGATCTTGGTTGGTCTCTTTCGCTTTTCCTTTTCCACGGCCGCCTTGGAGGTGCAGCTGATTCCATATATCCTAAAAGCAAGAGAGCCATAAGCATGTTCAAGCATAAAATATTAGGAACGTTAGCCAAAATACTGCAAAACAACCTTAGATCATATAATTCATCACTTAAAGATCCTATCATATTTTCTGAACCACTGTTAGTCGTTCATTTGGGGAAGTTATAGCAATGCGGGCCCAAGGGTGCAGACTTCCCTGGGCTGGAAACTGTTCTGAAGGCAACAATGGATAGATGGCAATGAGGGCACAACGGCCCGCATGTTTCCACCCGCACCAAAACTTTGTCATTATATGGGGTCCACTGAAGAGGTCGGGCAATTTTAGTACATGGGTCGAAGTCACTTTGAAGTTTGGAAGGCATTGAGATCACTTTTTGGTCATGCAAGTCCAAGGAAAGCTAGAGCAGGAAGTGGCTTGGCCATTTTGAGGCTCCATCATTGAAAATGACACTGGCAAGATGGAATCCCGCAGACGGTGTTCTACCATGCGGAACCCGCGGCTCTAGCAGACGACATCGCAGTTCATTCGGTGTTTGGACCATTGCGGGTTGAAAGGTGCGGGAAGATGTTAAGGGTTGGTCATTCGAAATGACAAGAATAGGATGGAGGTCTGCGTTGGGTGGCCCGCACCATTGGACCCGCAAGAAGATTAAGGAATTGAGTGTATGTTTGTTGGTGGACAATCAGAAGGAAAAAGCAGGGTCGGGTTCCATGTAGTGGGCCAATGGGGATCCAAGTTCATTTGACGCGGAAATGATAAGACGACTACCCACTAGCGATTGCCCGCATGGGGCAGCCTATAGAGTCCTCTACTTAGGCCCTTTTCATTTTGGTGAGTTTAGACAACAGTGGAAAGTGTGGGTTCTATGGGGCGGAAAGAGGGTCATTGGAGGTCGTTTAAAATGGTAAACTCACCATGGCGGTCTGTGGACAAAAGTCCGCAAAGAGCAGCCTACGAAGATCCAACACTTAGTCTTTTTAAACACAGGGAAGAGGACGGAAAAGGCGAAGTCAGAACTTGCCGATCGGAAAGACATGTGGGTTTCGCTGTTTGGGTTAGTCGTTCATGTAGCGACAAAATGTCGGCAGAGGTCCACGTTGGATAGTTTGCATCACATAAATTACCTTGTTTTAACTCAAACGACAGAGTTCGATATGCGAAGGGACGGGTTACAAAGGCCGTTTCAAATGGAAAAGTTAGGGTGGAAACCCGTGGATGGAATTTCGCAAGAAGAACTCCGCAGTGGACCAAGACTTGGGCATTTTTGGGTGCGGCCGAGCCTGATTAGTGATGACTGGGGCGGAACCCACCTAGTGGGGAGACATGATGAGATAGTTGTTTGGAACGGTGAGGATCAAAGGGAATTCGACAAGCAGAGGCCTGCGCTTGTGGACTCAATAGGATCGAAGGATACTTTCTTTTGTGTTCATGAATTCGGCCAAGTTGAAGGGGCCTCCCACGAGGGCGGGTTGGATGAAGGTGGACATCGTTTCAAGTTTCAAATGTTTTCAAAGAACGGTGATGGAGATGATCATGTTGCGGGCTCGTAGAGCATGGGCGCCCTAGTTGAAGAATAGCCACGGGGACCTCCAGTTCTGCAAGCCGCCCACGAAAGGATTTCAAAGGTTTCTCGAAATTTGAAGACATGGGTTTTGTCTGCCGGGGTTTACTCTAGTTGATTTTTAAGTTTTCTTTGAAAGATTTAACTTTCTATAGAATTTAAAGAAAACTTAAAATAGTGCACACAGTAGATGACTAACCTGTAAAACCTAACGAAGAAGGATGAGTAATCTTTGAGAAAAAGCTTTGAATCGACGAGTGGGCTCAACGAGCGCGATGACAATGTTGGTAGGAGGCTCTGACAAATCTTCTAAATGCTTGCAGGTGAAAATGACAACTCAAAATGAGCTATTTATAGAAAATGCAACATTTAATGCCCCTCATTAATGATCGTACGATGGTGTTCGAGGTAGATGGACAGGCATTTCAAAAATGGTTGCGAGAACAGCGGAGTCCGTTGGGTGGACGATGATCAGGAGTTAGCCATTTAGGTGGTCGGCAATGAAAATGGCCTTCGAGGATGTGAGTCCCATGACTTGGAAAGATGCCTTGTGAAGGTCGTTCGAAATGACCAGGGAGCTAGGGAAACCCACATAGAGTGGCCCGCAGGGGCAGACCCGCGCTGCTCGGAGGACACCAGTCTTAAAGAATGAAGGTAAACAACTAAGGAAGTTCCACAAAGGCCTAAAGACTTGAAAATTTGAGGGGAAAAACATGGTCAACTCAAAGTGACTCTTCTAAGATTCCTTGACCACTTAGGACTCAAAAATAGGGGGCACGCAAAATGAGCTAGTGAAGAGCAACCTGACGAAGTGAAAAGGAAGAGGGTCCTCGTTCCGAACGGGCGTGTGTGCTACATGCACAACAAGAGGCATCAATACAACAAGCCTTTTAATAACTTTCCCTTTTAAAAGCCATCAAACTCCATGAATTTGAAGAGCTTGAAGAGTTTCAAGTTGCATGACTTCCTGTAAAGAAATGAGTTCCTTGTTTCTTTTAGTATAATTTTGTACCCAAGAATACACCTTATTTGTTAATTTCTCAACAAATAACAATTCAGGAATCTTTTTGGAAGCATCTAATGCAGCTAAAGCTTCACGACGAGCACTGCAATGAACACCTACAATATTAGGAACATCTTTTTCATAAAAAAAGCAGACACATTTTCACTACCAACCATGGATGAAGCACCATCTGTGGAAACAACTATTAAGCATGTGTTTGAAAGCCCCCTTTCTTCCTTTAAAACATTGATTGCATCATAAATTATTTTTTCTTTTCCATCACAAACATTTATGAGCTTTAAAAATTGCGAAGTTGGCTGCCCCAACCCTTTTGAATCTAAAAAAATTGCATAGACCATAAGATGCTTCTCTAAACTGTGATATGTACTTTCATCCAACATCAAAGAGAAAAAAGGACTATCCAACATTCTAGCAGTTTGTACCTCTTCAAGATACTTCGATATAGCAAAAAGAAATTGATTTGCAGCCATCTGATTTGTGTATGAATTGTAGTCCTTATTCTTTGGCATGCATTTCAAGAGAGCAAAGTGATTCATATTTTGAAAGGGGTAAATCCTCTTGAACCATCCAAAAAACTAATTTCATAGTTGTGATGATTCTTTCCTTGTTAATGTCATCAACATTTGTTATATGTTCTGTAATAGGTTTTTCTTTCTTTTCATTCCCACATGTCCATTTAGCTAGTAAAATCTTATGAATGTTTGAATTGGCATGAGTAACTAATGAATCATGTTGTAAATTAGTGCAACCATTACCTGCTCCCCATGCTTTAGCTGCATTATGTGTTTCACAATATATGCATTTCATAACTTTTTTTTCCTTCATATATTGTACATTTTAACCACTTAAACTTTACTTTCCATTCCTCACGAAATTCTTGTTTTACTTCAAGTTTTTTTTTTTTTTTTTTAATTTTAATTTTAATTTAATTTTAATTTTTCTGTGTATTGTTTTCTCTTGTTGATATTCATCAACATACTCTTTAGTGTACCCCAAAATATCTAAGTCTTCATTTAAATCAAAATTATGATCTTCATTGGGTGCTACACTTCGGATGTACTTGACCATGGAAAAAAATGCTTGATAGAAGGCTCATTTTTATTCTTTGAGACATTTTCAAATTGTAATCCCTACATATTTTAAAAATAAGAAAGATTTATATATTTTGTTCAAATTCATCTAAATTTATAAAAAATGAACCATAAAAAAACTAATTTAATATAAAGTAACAACCATATAGAGAATACGGGGTTGTAGAGGGGGTTGTAGTGGTTGCATGAGAACAAAAAAATAGGAAAAAAACATTCATGGAATATTATTAAATGCAATCCAAAATGTTTGATAAAAAAATCTACAATTTTTTAAAAGAACAAAAGAAATAAAATGAAAATCATCTTACTCTTCTTACTACAAAATCGTTTTATTTTTTGTTGTAAGTTGTAACTGCAGCAAAATCTCTTTATTTTTTGCAAATCTTCTTTCTTTTTTGTTGTAAGTTGTAAGTGTGCAAAAAATCTTAAAAGTATTTAGAATAAAAGAAACTCAAAAATATTTAGAATCTTTTAAAAAATCTAAAAATTTGAGATTTGTGTTTTCAACTATAGAAGTTTGCATTAAAAAAGAGAAGAAGTTTATATTCTTTATTAAAGCACAGAAGAAGTTTTATTAAAAAATTTAAAAATAAAGTATATACGGTCAAATTTTTATATTAATTATTTTTTTACAGTTTCTAAAATAAATTGCATGTATTAACATACGGTTAAATATTTATTTTTATTGTATTTTACAATTAAAATCTTCAAATACAGGTATACGACCATCAAATTTAAGCCCTGGATGAAGGTATGGGGATTACAAGTGAGCTTAATGGGGAAGAGGTTATGTTAAGTGATAAGATCATGTTAGTATAATGCTAGCATTTAGTTGTATTGTACATACTATATTTAGATTTGGATATGATAGTTTATTTAATGTAATTTTTAATATTTAAATATATAAACATGATTTTACCACAATCATAATGGTCCAACCGAGGAATGACAATAATTCCATAGTTTAACCATGGCACTCACCAACAACTAAAAAATTGCTATTTTAAATTGAAAAAAATATGGCTCTAGGAAATTCACCGCCAACAATTCACCGATGGAAAATTCACCAACAATTCACTGTAGGAATGGAAAATTAACCACCAAAAATTCATGCAATTAATTTTCCATCGGTGAATTGTTGGCGATGAATTTGTCGTATGCCCATAAATATATATTGTTTAATATATGGTAATAATAAATAGATCATATAATTGTTTATTCAACTTAATCTTTATTATGTTAAATTTTTAATGTTAATATCTATTTAAATCTAAAACAAATAGTATAATATAATGATGGTATTCTCAAAAGCAAATCAAACCTAAAGAATATAGTGGTAGAGTTCTTATTCTATTGAGAATTTTAGTGTTAAACTCTTTATTAATTTTGTTTTAATACAATAAGGTGTCCCCGCGACACTGCAGGTGGGATCCCCGTCCACAAGAAGTCTCACCTCTTAAACCTGGGAGCAGAGTTGAACCCAAGACCAATGGGGAGCAAACCCACTGCCCAAGCCAACTGTACTACCCATGCAAGCTAACACAAACAAAATTATTAGTTAATTAGTGGTGGCTATTTAAAAAGTAGCAAATAAAATTGAATAGCAATAATGATATAGTTTAGATATATGATAAATCATTTTTTTATAAAATTAAAAAAAAAAAAGATACGAGCCTTAAGATGTTTATATTGAATTTATTATTTTAACTTTTAGTTAAACTATTTTGTCTTAGATAAAATTGACTTCATTTTAATTCAACAACTATTTTTTTTTTCAATAATAATGCAATAAATCATAGAAACCATGTTCAAATATTTAGAAACATAAAAAAAAAAGTATAGAAATGTCATTTTTAATATCCATCTAAACTACTAAATAATTGTGTTAATAGGTAAGTAGATAGATAAAAAAAGGAAAGAACACTATTTATTTTAACATTTAATAAGAATAATTATGTTTTATTTTAAGAATTTAAACTTAGTTTAATTTCTTTTTTCTAAGTGAGTTGCAACACCATTATATTGATCTCAAAAGAAAATTTCATAGTTCTCGTTACAAAATAGGGCCATTGCGCCTAGAACCTTGAGCTTTTCTATGGATAGGGACATAATCGAGAAAAAAAACTAGCATACTATTACTAAAATAACATCTAGAATTTCTCATAAGTGAGGTATAAAGTGGTAAGCACAAAGATCCACTTGGATCATGAAATTTCATAGTTTTAAGATTTAGTTCCACATTTGGTGTATGTAAGGAAGCTAAGGTAGCAGAACAACTTCTTACACTAATCTTGAGAGGAGAATAATGCAAAAATTTATAGATCTCTACAACAATTACAGAAACATAAACATAAATAAATATAAATATCACGCATACCACAACATAGTGATTTACATGGGAAAAACCCCACACTCCAAAAGACGTCCAATATATTAGTCAAAAATCACAAAAAAATACAATACTTGCCAAGCAAGCTTCTCACGAAAGTATCACCAACCAAAGATCTAGAGGCAACACAATTGCTATCAGAATCTCATAATACATCACAATACACAACCATAATACAACACCCTCATAAAATAGGGTTTCCTTCTAGGACAAGTCAAGCCAACAAAATGTTGACCGCAAGATCTGAGACCTAATGATGAATGGTCTAGATTTACAATAATAAAATATACATAAAATATTCCTTTCGGAGGTGCTGCCCCTGAGCCCCCATTAGAGTGTGCAACCCTCAGACCCCCTACTAGGGGGATGATCCCCTCGAACCCCTCATGTGGGGAACCCTCCCACACCCCCTCATCGCCTACGTATCAATAGTACCTTATACAATTGCAAGTTTGAGATACATTTTCCAAAAAATGTAGGAGTGAAGATGCATGTTGAAAGTTACTTCATTTTTCTTTCTTTTCCTTTGCACAACTGTCTACTTTCTTACATCCATCCCTCCATTCATGGTTACGCCCTTTTTTCCTTTGGGGAGTTAATTTCTCCCCAAGGAGACAAGATTTCTAAGTTCTTTGTTTGGTTTTCCAATTCTTCATTTTGTTTGTGGTCCTTTGAAGATTTAATGCTTTCCCTCCTTCAAAGAGGTAAGTCATCCATAGCCCCAGATATAGAGGGAAATGGTGCATCCTAAGATAGAAAATTGGACACTAGCTTCCTAACAAGAGATGTAATCTTCATTTTGCACCAAGTAGTGGTGGATAGAGACATCTCTCCACCAAGTGGCATGACTTCTATTTTTTTGTTTAGAGAAATGATTAGCAATATGACCAGTCATGAAGCATATCAATGAAAAGGTAAACCCACATAATATAACATCTTCTTCAAACACCCATCAACAGTTTTGTGAGATATTTTTCAATAGATTCTTTGAGATATCGATCTCCGCCAACATGCAAGCATATGTAGTATGCAAATAATTTGATGAACCCTCATCAAAATCCAAAAAATTTCCCAATGAACTACCCATAACTTCATTTAAATGAGAATCAAATCAAAATTGAAGTGGAATATTTGAGAAGCTTACCCCAATTGGAATGACTACAAATGATTTAGAGGTCAGGTTGAAAGCAGGATACCAAGGTTTCAGCATAAGAAAATGATCCTCATAGCTCCATTAATAATCACAAAGAACTATGTGGTGATCTTGAACGTCATTGAAAACCACCACAAAAAACCCTCATGCACATGGGTATATTTGGAGATCACCATCCAGAATTGGTCTCCATGTTTCTGAAATCCATTTATTAAGCTTGGAGAGGCTCAACCAAAACCCTTTGAACCTTCCAATTAGACCATTCTCTGAAAAAATACTTCATTTTCAACAACCTCAACCATTATTTCCTCACCAAAAACCACTATAGGGGAGGCACTCACACATTGAAGGGGTTGAACCAAGTGATGAAGCCAAGGATCAGTCATAAAAATCCCATTTCTCTATGCCATAGATAAAGTTGGTGCTCCATTGTCCATTTGTAGCAAAGCTAAGCACCCAACACTTCACTTGCATTGAGTACCCAACACTTTACTTGCATTGAGTTTCTACAACATTCATCTATGATTGTGCCTAGCGAGATCAATCTCTCCATGCATTTTACTTGATGCCCTAGTGATAAAAGGCAAGCATAGTGGTGGAATGGAAATAGAGGGGCTTAAGTTCAAACATAGAATTTTCAAAATGCTTTATTTTACTTTTTTATTTAATTTAAGGCATAATTAATATTATGTTTATTATTAAATATGGAAATGACTATCAAATTTAAGTTAAGGTTTCCTTTTTTTGCTAGATAAGTGCTATCATGGGGAAAACTCCCTTTTCATTAATTACCAAACAAAAAAGTACATAGGAAACAAGCCATCTACTAGCCCTTCATCTATAATAGATGCATAAGGCCTTCGGAGAAGGCACTAATCCTCTCAATTTGAGAAGGGGAGAACAAGTCCCCATTCTCACTTACATAGTAACTAAATGTCTCCAAATTCTTCCTCAACAAGCCCTCTCGGTATAGTGAGAGGGCCTGAGAAGAAACATTTTTTCTCCTCACACTTGCAGCCTCAAAAATGCCAGTGATCCATCCCACACTTGGTTTCTTATCTACAGTAGCCACCCATGCATTCACCACATCGCCATTTTCCTCCACCACCAAATTATTGGTGATGACCTCCCCCATGTTCTAGCTCCCAGAATTTGCATGATACTTGTGAGTATCTCCTGGTAAATTGGCCTATCATGAACATGTTGTGTGCTTCATTGCTTGGTCTTGACCAGTTTGACAAACTCTTGAACATCCTCTGCACTTCTATCTTTAAACAGGTGCTTGATTTTGTTTTCCTTCATCTTAGTGAGGCATGCACATGACACACCCTAGATCATGTTAGCATCCATGATACCATGAGCATATCGTTCTTTAGCTGGCTACATATAGTCGTTTCCATTGCTTGGCACCAAGCAAAGAATCCCAAAGTAGATATATCAACAACCAAGAGGATCCATTGGGTTTAGGTATGTTAGATAAAGTTCCTAGGGAGATCATGGAGTCTCTTATGTGGCTTAAAAAGAAGTAGCGTTCAAAGTATATTCAAGACCACCATATAGGACTGCACATAGCAGTCGACGATAAAAATACCCAAGTGAGTGAGAAATAATTTCAACCCTTTGTCAAGGCATCCTCGCCATTCTTTTCTAGGATTATGTCCAGGACTAACTAGGCCAAAGGGACAAAGCCTGATAAATCCCTAACACCATCAATTTCCACTGCATTAGCCAGTAGGTTTGCAATAGCGTTACTTTCACTAAAAAATGTGCTTAATTGTGAAGCTTTCCAATCTTTGTAAGTATGATGTACATCTCTCAACCCAAGCTTGCAATTTCCAATTCAGTGTATTTTTCCTGATGATGGCATTAATACATATCATTGAGTCCCCTTCAATGTCAACCTACCTATAACCTTTGAAGATGCATTCTTTGATCCCTCTTTCCAATGCCTCAAATTTTACTTCGTTGTTTATGGCAACCCCAATATTTCTTGAGAAACGCCTATACCAAATTACTACCTTTGTCCCTTACAATTAAACCTATATCTGCATGACCAAGGTTTCCCTTCACCGCCCCATCAAAATTTAGTTTTAGTCGACCTCTCGGAGGGGCAAACCATTTTTCCTACAGTCTCTTAACTTTGCTTCCCATTCCAATTTAAATCAATGGTGAAACTTTATGTGCTAGAAATTCCTTTAGCAAATCATTGTCCTAACTGGAGAAATCTTGATCTAACTTCCTGAGGATCTTGTTGTTGAGTACCTCACACAAGCTCACCTCAATTTTTGAAATGACCTGATTGATACTACATTCCACCTCATTGAAAATCCATCTATTTCTTTCTTTCCATATCTGCCATGCCACCATAGAAGGAACAATGAGCTAGATTTCCCCCATAGCGCAAACCTTCAAAGAGTCAGCCAACCACTAAGAAATTCCTCAAATTCCTTATTCCTTGGACCCGACCAACCCAAGTTTTATTGGATCTAGTCCCAACATTGGCTTGTGAAGTTGTAGTTCAGTAGGAGGTGGTTTACAGTTTCTTCATCATCTTTGCATAGCACACACAACAAAAGGCCAGTGATACCAATGTTGTGGAGGTAGTCCCAATAAGGATCCTCTTATGAAGGTCCATCCAAAGGAATGCCTCGACTTTAGGAAGTATCAAATGCCCCCAACATAGATCCTTGTACCACCCAAAATGATTTTCTTGTAGTTGTGACACTAAAGAGCCTAGCTTAGCAGAGTACTACTTGGATTCAACAACACGCCAGATAATTTCATTTGTCCCCATAGTAGGAATGATTCTTCTTTTTCTTAATTCCTCCATTAAGAGAGATTTATGCACTTTCGTTATGGGAGCATTACTTAGATGGATCAATTCAAAAAAATTGGACATAGGTTTGTCCACCGATCTAAAATAGTTTGAATTTTGACCCAATTGTGCCATCAAGTGAAACTTGCAATGGTTTGAGTTCTTCCATATCACATAGCAAAGGAGCCTCCTCCCATGAGTATCTACAAAAGTTAGCCAATTTTTCATCCCTAATCTTCCACGTCAAGTTCTTAGTGATGATTGGTCTACATTCCCACTTAAACTTCCAGGTAGCCGAACCACCAGAGGAATTTGTAATTGTCAGAATTCTACAGGGTTCCCCAAAGTCAAGATATTTTATTCTCATTATTTTACACCAAGGAATATCAGGCCTGGTGTGGGCCTCCTATAATGATTCAATAACTAATCCTTCATAGCTATTATTCAGAGATTGGACATCTAGATTGAACAACTATCTCAATCATCATGTTCAGGTGCATTCAAATTTTCAACCCAGGGACGTAAACTTGAAATGGGTCAGCATTGTATGTTCACTAGGAGCTCAAAGTAGTCATTCTAATCTATAGCTAATAAACCATAATGTTGGAAAGTAAATTGCATGAAAATAAAGGAAACAAGATTGAGCATCAATTAACAACTCTACTGAACCAAAATGCATATCAGGAGTAAAGATCCAGGCAATCTAACATAAAACTATTATGTCTACTTTGGTTGCAAGCACAGTCAAAGCTAGATTTCTAACTAAGTATAGAATAGAAAATGATAACTAAACTAACTACTCTAAAGGATGGATTACTCACCAAGTGGGCCCCCTTGGATGAGAATCCTCTAAAACTAATGGAAACTCAAATGCTAAACTCAGAATAACATTTTATTCATTGAGAAACATAGAAATAGAATTGTAACATAGCTATATGGAAAAATGAGGAATGCTCAGTACATCATTGATATTACCAACAACAATCAAGAACTATGTAGAACCTCCAAGAAGAAGATTCAAAACATTATATACTAACAACTAAATAGGGCAGTCAACTCCCACTAATTGAGAGGACGCCATTTAGGGAAAGCATGAAAAGAATGGAAGAGTTGTTATTTTCTGTAGGGAATCCAGTCAGGCATGCATTCCCAACGTGGACTCAACACTACAGTAATGCCCATGAATTCTCAATGCCATTAATACAAGGTGGTTACAATAACTGGCGTGGAGAATCTACTACAGTCATCCTCAATTGACTCCTTTGAATGATTCCCTACATGATCTTTTGACGGTTTCCCTTCCTTAACTTAGCATCTTCAAATTATGGATGCATGGCACTGTCAGTATGCATAATTGCACATCTATAATTACTTAAAAGAACATTCATCAACCATATGTAAAATCAATACAGATAATCCACATAACATGCTTATGTCATTAAAGTTTCGCAAAGGTGGGAATTAAACCCAATATTAAAGGTTTGAGGGAAACATTATAAAAGTTCAACATTTAAACACTAAAGTCTATGAAACTGGAAACAAACAAACTTATGAAATCTACCCAGAACTAGACCAAAAATTAAGCTCATCATTTCTCCCCTAACGTAACGTCTTGCTAGTCCTCCAGCATAAGGGGTGTTCTTTTTCTTTGTCAAGGCTCTGAAATTTGCAACTTCAAGTTGGCCAACATCTATTGTTGTTGTTCTTGAGTCTGGATCCCAGTAGAATCCTCCCAGCCTATCAAACCTATTCCATCTTTTCCTCACAGCATCCATATCAAGTTGGAAGAATCTAAGATTTGGTAAAGGCCATAAGAGAAGTGGTAGCTGAAAGTTTAAGGGAAGCCAAAATTTCCCCTGTGTTCTGCCCAATTGAATGTACCTCTTAATGTGTCTCAGTGTTGCACCATAATTGTGGATGGAGTGGGGTTTTTCCTGCTTCAATTCATATGATAAGCTATTCCAACACTGAGTCAGGTATCCTCTCACAAGTTCTTCCTTTGCAACTGTTTTAACCTCATATTCAGTATACATAGCCTCTATCTAGGGCATAATTCTCTCACCATAGCTTAGCCTGAGGAGCATCCTAAGCCACTCTCTATGGATATCTCTAGGGAGGTTTGATTCAACCCTAATGGCTAGAGGAATGTCAATCTCCATTTTCCTGTAGGCATCATTTTGTTTCCCCCAGTTGATTTCATTTTGAACCCAGGATGTAAATACTCTCAGTTGTATATCCCCAACATAAAGCAACGGATTCCACTCATGGTCTTGTGTAACAACATAGTTATGTAGATAGAACTCACATAATAGATTTTTCATTTTAGAAGAGGCAATCTTGAAAGCATTAGAGAACTTTGTAGGGGTTTCAATGGAGGGATTTAAATCTGAAATGATTCTTGACAGCTTGAAGGAGAGATATTTCTCTCTTAGATGGAGGGCATAAACCCTCGGAGGAGCTCTACATTCCACAATTTTTGGCACCATAGTCACAATATTGTCCACCTTCTTTTTCAAGGTGACAATCTCCTCATTCTTCTCCTCAATAATTTCATCCCTTATTTGAATTTCTTGCTTAAGTCTCTTTTTCTCCTGCTTCCACTCTTCCTCTCTTCTTTCTATTTCTTTCCACAAATTTAAAATTGCAATATGGACTAAAAAATCAGGATTGTGGACTCCTACCTATATTCTTGATGTCGGATACTCTATGTATGGCACTATTTGCATAAATTTAGGTTGTCCAATTAATTGTGGGGGTGTTACTTCTTCACCCGCTTCTTACTGTAGGACTCCCTATTCTTGTTCTTGATTCTTTTCTTGTTCTAGTTGTGGCTGTAGGATCTCCTGCTCCTGTTCTTGGTTATGCTACAAGAACCCTTGCTCATCCTCAAACTCTTCTGCAATAGTGGAAAGGTTTGCCAAGGTTACTTTTGCTGCCCTCTAAAATACATTTTCCTCTCTTTACTCAATATTCTCCTGCTCCATTAGAGCTTCAGTGTCCCCATACGATGGTTCTTCATGCCTGGGGATTTGTGGAGGTGTGCAAAAAGCTAGCCCAATCAATTTTGACTTCCTAGGGGTGCTTTTACTTTTCCCTTTGGCTGCAAGATGAACAACTTCAACCTTCCTTTTTCTAATACTTGGCACCTCTTCCCCTACATGTTGGGTTTGGGCTTGTTCTTTTTCTTTACTGGTTACAACCTCCTTCCTTCGTGCCTTGGTTCTTATTAGGGTTTCTAATGGGACATTATCATCAGAGTCAAAAGAGGGGCTAGCTTCTTGTAAATGCTCTGTTTATGAGGAGCTAATGTTTATGGCCTCTTCTACTGTTGTAGGAGGGTTTATGCTAGAGATGGCACCAGAAGTCGTAGCACCAGGAGTTGCTCTGGCTAGGCTTAATCTCCTGCTAACCCTACGAGGCTGGGGTAAAACCCTAAGTTGCAATTCCTCAGGTCTAAATTGATCAATATTCACAATTTTTTCCCAGGACATCTCAGATACATCATGTAAAGATTTCTTAACCAACAATTTTATTAAATAATGATGTGAGACAAAGTTGTCCCTACCTTTCTACGTTTCAGCTGCCATGATGGAGAGGAGGTTGTAGAGAACATTGGGCACGTTTATTCTCCTTCCATGCCTCATATGGCTCAAAAGCTTGAAGCAGACTGAATGCAAGTTAGACAGGCATCCCTCACAGGTAATGTACCTTATTATATAGATAGCTGCCTGTTTCCAAAATTCAGACAGATATGTCCTCTTTGCACCTTGTTTGTGAATGCTAATTGGTGGGTTGCCATGTATTGTGAATTCAACTTTGGCTAACTTGGCATCCCTCAAAGTAGGGTAATTCTCACCATTAGCTAGTAGCCCTGAGACTTCAACAATTCTTTCTTCTGTCACCACAATTTCCAAACCTTTCACTGTGGCTCTGCCCTCAGAAAATGTTTGGGAAAAATCAAGAGCGATTCCTTCATCAAAGCCCTCCAACTTGGTGAAGTAATCAAACCATCCACAACACTGGAATTCAAGAGAAAATTGTGCGTCTTGTAGCAGAACGTTATGAATTAAGGGTTCATGTTGAATTAAATGGCGACCCATTGTCTAAAATTGTCATCACCCTGTAAAAATTCCCTTTTTCTGCAAATTTTGTCCAAAAATCACCACCTTGCTACAAAATTTTTTAGTGCAGTTATCGACTGAACTTTCCTTTTTTGTCTCCATTTTTTAACCATAAACTGCTTATAATTCAAGGCTAGGATAGGGTAATTAAGGTAAGGGAACAAATGATCAATGAGGGTGATAATGGAAGGAGTTGGCGGCTCAGCAACCATTGCTTCACACATGTGAGCCAGATTTTCAAAATTTGGAAAATTTAAATTTTTGACATAACCAGCTTATGACTTGACACTTTTGCATTATATTGGAATTTTTTATTCCCCCCCAACCTAAATGTTGACATGTGACCGCACATGTGGGAAAGGAAGGGTGAAATGATAGGCATGAATTACATGTTATGCAAATTTCCATACGAATGTACAATGATTAATTGAATGAGCTTAAAAAGTAATTAATAGATGCTAATTAAGACGCACATACCTGAACGTGTGAAAGATGTGTTGCAAATATTGTGGAATAAATGATTGAGCATTTAATAAATTTAAGTGGAGTGGAGTGAGGCGAAGTGAAATGATGGAAAAGAGAGAAGGATGATACGGATGGACGGATGGGTGGATGGGAAGAGAAATGGATTTCTACTAAAGTGGAAATATTTATTATGGTGAATATGTACCTTAATTTAGCCGAAAGGTGGGACGCTAGGTCCACCGCTTTCGGCTACAAGAAACTCGCTTGTTGACCACTGGGAAAACTACTGCAAGAACTCTTCTTTAGAGGTTGGCTTATGATATAACCTAAGACAATGACCATTGACGAGTAGCTTGAATTTTATAGGGTCAATGGTAGTTAACTGCATGACTCCATTAGGAAAGACTTCAACAACTTCATATGGTCTGAGCCATCTTGTCTGTAACTTCCTCGCATTGTCCTAATACTTGGAGTCATATAACAATGCCCAGTCACCTGGTTGAAATTTCTTCTCCTTGATAAATTTACCATGCCATCTCATCCTTTGATTATGTACTACCTCAGTGTGGTGTAGGGTTGTTCTTCTCATCTCATCCAAAGTATTCAGCTGCATGATTCTCTCTTTTTGTGCTACAAAGATATCCATCTCCAGGTCTACGATAGTCCTAAGGGTCTTATTTTCAAACTCAATAGGCATCATGGTTGTCTTCCCATACAACAACTCAAATGGGGTGAATCTTGTGGTGGTTTTACAAGTAGTTCTATAGGCCCATACAGCTTTTGGAAATCTTCTTTCCCAAACTCTTTTATGAATGGCTACTGTCTTTGTCAAAATAGCTTCAATTTCCTTATTGGTGACCTCAGCTTGTCCATTGGCTTGAGGGTGATAAGGGGTGGACTTCTTGTACCTAATGTTGTACTCATTAACCAAGGCTAAAACAAGGGTTGAAGTGAAATGAGCTCCTTGGTTAGTGACTATCTCTCTTGGAACCCCATATCGAGTGAAAATATCTTCATACATAAATTATGCAACTTTATTATCTCTTGCATACTTCATGGCCTTAACCTCTACCCACTTAGTCACATAATCAGTGCATACTAAGATGTAGGACTTACCATGCGATGGTGGGTCAATGGGTCCTACAAAATCCAATACCCGCTTGTGCAAAGGGGTGATCACTACTTGGGGATGAAGTGGCATTTCATCTGATTTGGTTGGTCGGCCCATCCTCTGGCACCTATCACATTTCCTTATGTATTTTTCTGCATCCTTGTGGAGTGTAGGTCAATAGTATCCTATGTTCAAAATCTTCATGGTTGTCCTTTTTTCTGCAAAATGTCCTCCACAGGGTTCATCATGACATGCATGTAGAATTTCATATGTCTCATCTTCTCTCACACATCTCATAACATGATCTAGTCTAGTATAAAACAAGCATCCAACAATCCAGGAAAAAGGAATTTTTTTTTCAATAAGTACTCTTCTCTCCTTTAGTGAGAAATGAGGAGGTACTCTTCCTGTCACAAGGTAATTGGCTATATCAACATGCCAAGGTGTTTTAACATTAATAGAAAAAGTATTCTCATCAGGAAAGGAGTCATCTATAACCTGATCATCTTCTAATATAGTCAGTCTTGAGAGAAAATCAGCAACAACACTAGCCTTTCCTGGTTTATCCACAATGGTTATGTCAAACTCTTGCATCAGCAGTAACCATCTTGCTAGTCTTCCCAAGATCAAAGGCTTATTCATAAGATATCTAATGGTTGCATGATCAGTGTGCACAAAAATCTAATAACCTGTAATATAATTCCTAAATTTGTTCAAGGCATAGATTACTGCTAGCATCTCTTTCTCTGTGACAGTGTAGTTGAGTTTAGCTCCTTGCAGATTTTTGCTGATAAAGTAAATGAAATTTTTAATGGTCCTTCTTTCTATCCTAATACTACCCCTATGTCATAATATGAAGCATCTATATGAATATGGAAGGTAATCTCCCAATTAGGTCCTTTTAAGATAGGAGCATGGGTCAAAACTTCCTTCAAATCAGAAAATACTTTATCACAGTCTTCTGACCATTGGAACTCAACATTTTTTGTCAGGAGATTGTACAATGGCATTGCCATTGTGCTGAAGTCTTTGATAAACCTTCTATAATATCCTACATGTCCCAGGAAACTTCTAACATCCCTTTTTTTTTGTAGGTGTAGGTAGATCAACAATTACCTCAATCTTTGCAGGGTCAACATGAATTCCTTTGTGGGAAATGTAGTGACCAAGAACTACACCTTCCTGCATCATCATGAAGCACTTCTCACTATTTAAGGACAAGTTTTGGTCTTCACAATTCTGCAAAACTTGTGCAAGATTTCTCAATGCTTCATTAAAGTCGGCACCATAGGTGATAAAATCATCCATATAGATCTCCATGCAATCAAGGGAGATGTCAAAAAATATGCTAATGATTGTCCTTTGGAAAGTTACAGGTGCATTGCATAAGCCAAATGGGAGCACTTAATAGGCATATGTTCCCCATGGGCAAGTGAAGGTTGTCTTCTCCTAATCTTCAAGTGTGATTTGAATCTAGTTGTGACCACTGAATCCATCTAGAAAAGAGAAATACTACTTTCTTGCAAGTGAGTCCAAGACTTGATCTACAAAAGGCAAGGGAAAATGGTCTTTCTTGGTAGCATCATTAATTTCTCTATAGTCAACACAAACTCGCCATTTTCCTCCCTTATTCGGCACAATGACTAATGGAGACACCCATTGGCTGTCTGAAATAGGGTAAATAAATCCAACATCCAACAACTTTTGCAAATTTTTTTTATCAATCTCTCTCAGTGCAGGATTAATTCAGCGTTGAGGTTTCCTTATTGGTTGACAATCGTCCTTGATATAGATTCTATGAGTGCAAAGCTTAGGATCCAATCCTTTCATGTCATGATAATCCCATGCAAATGCACGCTGATGAGACCTTAGCAAGTCGACCAATAGCAACTATTGCTCATTACTTAACTTGCTATTAATATTCAGACATCTTCCTTCAGACACTTGTACTTGAGTAGACAATTCTACCATAGTTGCATTATTGGCACATGGTACCTTGAGTTCATATGGCAATATTGTGTGAGACATACCTGTTGTTGTAGGAAGTTTTTTTGCTAGCATAGTGGCTATAGGAAGAGTGGCTACAAGAAGTTCATCTGAGATGTAGTGGCTATAGGAAGGGCAGGCAGAATAGGCAGAAGTTTTTTTATAGATCTAGCAGAACTAGAGGCACTAGAAGATGATGCTTCCTCAACTTCACAATGGTTTTGAATTATGCTGGATAACACCTCGTCATCATCTTGAAGATGAAAAAAGGGGCTTCTATGTAACATCATAAGCTGCGCCACTGAGTTAACTTCCTCAGTCTCTTCACTGAAATGAGGCCATACATGATTCTCCTCATCATGGGTGGGCTGAGCAGGAGGATAAAGAATAAGATTTTTAGTGTTCCTACCATCTGAAAAGGTCATGTCACCTGATCGAAACCCAATATAAGTGTCCATTGTTGCTAACCATGGTCTTCCAAGGATGATAGGATATCCTCCTAGTGTAGCTTTAGGAAAGAGAATCATAAAGTCTGGTGGGTACTCCCAAGAGTCTAGAATCACCACAAGATCTTCTACCATACCTTCAGGTTTCCCAGTAGAACTATCAGCAAGCTACAAGATAGTAGGAGTAGATCTCATGCTTATGATATGTAATTGTTGCAGGATGTCCTTAGTCATCACATTTATTTCTGCTCCTAAATCAATCAAAGCATTATTTATTTGAATTCCATTGATGACAACTGTTATCACAGGACTACCTGGATCATTGTACTTGGGAATGGTCACTTTTCCAAGCATGATGTCAGCAAGTTGTCCCACCACATGGACTGTAGTTGGGTCCTTCTTCTTCCTTCATGGCTTCTTGAGACATGCCTCCTTGATTCCCTTGCCATATATAGGAACATCTTTTATGGCTTGAAAGAGAGGTATCTAGACACATATGTGTTTCAACTGCTCCAGGATGTCAAAGGTTGTTTCTTCCTTCTCTTCCTTTTGCTTGACAACTCCCAATCTCTAAGAGAATGGTGGCTCTTGTGCAGTCTTCTTTTCTAGAGCTGGTTCAAGATTTTTAGGTACATCAAGCTGAATAGGATCATTTAGAGGTTCCTCCTCCTCTTCCATAGGTAGCTCAGTAATGATAGGTGTGGGAGGAGTTGGAAAAGTGGTTCCTGAACATAGGTGAATGTCACTCAAACTCACAGCACATGCAGGGAATTGATTTGGATTTGCAAAATACACTGGCTGATATTGTGGTTTGTTATTTGGGTTAGGTGTGGGTTGAGTTGGTAGTTGAGTAGGTTTAGGTGCAATTGATCTTGAGTTATTAGGTGGAGGAATTATGGAAAGTTGTTGTGGTTGAGAAGGTGGCTACATGCAATTGGTAGTCTGGTTCAACCATTGTTGACCTCTCCATTGAGGTGTTTATTGCCAATTCCCTGGAGGTGGCTGCCAAGACCCTTGGTACTGCTGCCAACTCCCCTGATTTTTCTGCCATTGAGGTGAGGAATTTGGATAGTTGGGACAAGCATTTGGAGGGTTACCCCAAGATTGTGGTGGATATCCTCCATAGTTGGGTGGATATGGAGGCTGACATTGGTTACCAGATGAATAAGAATTGAAATATGGACCAGGAAAAGAAAATGGATCTGGTGGCATACCTTGTCTTGGAGCCCATGGCTTCCTCTATGCAACAAAGTAAACTTGATCTTCCTCAGTTTGAATTGTTTTGAACTCAGGTGGAACCTGCTTGCTATCAATTTTAGCCATCATCTTGCATATGCAGTCCCTCTTCTTTTATCTGCAATGAGGATAGTATTCTGTCAACATTGCCTCTACCTCATGTTTCTTCTTGACCTGGAGTGTATCCAGCTGAGTAGCTAGATTGTTTATAATATACTACTTGAAATCTACCAAAAAATTAGTAATCTCCATCCTTGAAACTCCACTGGTAGATGACCTACCCACAAAAGATTGGTAAGCTCCTCCTTTCTTTGAAGCTACTCTAGAATAGTTCTGACATATCTTCTTGATATCTTCCCAAGGAACTTGAGTGATGTTTCCTCTAGCCATCAAGTGCAAAGCATCAATGCAATTTTCATTGATCCCTCTAAGGAAAGGAAACTTTTGTGATTCTTCATTGAGTGTATGGTGTGGAGATTTCTGCAAGCAAAACAAAAACCTTGAAATATAGTCTTCCAAGCTCTCATCTTCCTTCTACTGCATCCTAAAGATATCACCTCCTCTCATATCACTACCCCTACAATACTCCTTGTATTTTTCAAGGAACTTTATCTTCATATCCTCCCAAGTCTCCACAGTATCTCTACCTAGGCTCATAAACCATCTTAGTGCAGTTTCTTTCAGGGTGGTAGGAAATAGCTTAAGCCTATGAGCATCAGTTGTGTAATCATAACTTCTGTAGAGGATATCAAACTCAAACAAGAAGGTATCAGAGACTTCTGTAACAAGTCCATAAAACTTAGGGAGTGTTGAAGCAGGGATATTTTTGAGATTATCAATTTCATTCTGATGAGCAATGGGAAAAGGAAAAGTGGGTTGATTAGGTCTATTCCTATTTGCATCACCCATGTCTTCTTGGTGGATTTCCAAGGAAAAGGGGTTATCAATCTGGTTTTGATCTTTAGGGGAAGTTTCAGAACTGGTTAGATCAGGATATGTTTCAACAAAGGGAAACAACTCTTCTTCTTCGTTTCTAGGTAGATTTGGAAGCTCAACTAGCTGAAATGGATTAGGATTATTAGGAAGAAATCTCCCATAAGCATCTCTTCTTCTTCTATGCATGCGGTATTACTCAACATTAGTCAACTCACACAAAGAGTGAGAAAAAGAATGGCGAATCATTACTTTCTAATGAGGAGTAATCTAAGAACAACTCTAAATCTGCTGGAATGAAAAGACTATCAATGACTTTCAAGGACTTCCTAGCTTGACACCATCCTTGACAACGGCACCAAAAATGTTGGCCTCCTATAATGATTCAATAACTAAGCCTTCACAGCTATTATTCAGAGATTGGACATCTAGACTGAACAACTATCACAATCATCATGAAGGTGCATTTAACTTGTCAACCCAGGGATGTAAACTTGAAATGGGTCAGCACTGTATGGGCATTAGGAGCTCAGAGCAGTCATTCTAATATATAGCTAATAAAACCATAATGCTAGAAAGTAAATTGCATGGAAAGAAAGGAAACAAGACTGAGCATCAATTAACAACTCTATTGAACTGAAATTCATAACAGGAGTAAAGATCCAGGCAATCTAACATAAAACTATTATGTCTACTTTGGCTGCAGGAAGAATTCCAGTGGCTCCAAGAACAATCAGAGCCATATTTCTAACTAAGTACAAAACAAAAAAATGATAACTAAACTAACTACTCTAAAGGACAGATTACTCACCAAGTGGGCCCCCTTGGATGAGAATCCTCTAAAACTAATGGAAACTCAAATGCTCAACTCAGAATAACATTTTATTCATTGAGAAACATACAAACAGAATCGTAACATAGTTGTATTGGAAAAATGAAGAATGCTCAGTACATCATCGATATTGCCAACAACAATCAAGAACTATGCAAAACCTCCAAGAAGAAGATTCGAAACATTATTTATACTAACAACTAAACAGGGCAGTCAACTCCCACTAATTGAGAGGACGCCATTTAGGGAAAGCATAAAAAGAATGGAAGAGCGGTTACGTTTTGCAGGGAATCCAGTCAGACATGCATGCCCAACGTGGACTTGACACTGCAGTAACACCCGCAAATTATCAATGCCATTAATACAAGGTGGTTACAATGACTGGCATGGAGAATTTGTTGTAGTCATCCTCAATTGACTCCTTTGAATGATTCCCCTACATGATCTTCTGATGGTTTTCCTTCCTTAACTTAGCATCTTCAAATTATGGCTGCATGGAACTGTTAGTACGCATAATTGCACATCTATAATTACTTAAAAGAATATTCATCAACCATATGTAAAATCAATACGGATAATCCACATAACATGCTTATGTCATTAAAGTTTTGCAAAGGTGGGAATTAAACCCAATATTAAAGGTTTGAGGGAAACATTATAAAAGTTCAACATTTAAACACTAAAGTCTATGAAACTGGCAACAAATAAACTTATGAAATCTACCCAGAACCAAACCAAAAATTAAGCTCATCACCTGGTGTACATTTTCTAGAATAATTTAGCATCAATTACTTTATTTTGGTCACCCAATCACCTAATGCATGCTCCCCCATTGATCACTGATTTGTATACCATATCCCATTGTAGTAGTGGGACTCTTTTTTCAGTATTAGAGCCTTCCCAGAGGAATTTCTTCATTATTCCATTTTTTTTTTTCTCAGCTTTCTTAGTCAATGATAGACATGACATTGCATAGATTGGGACAGCTTCCAGGATCAATTTGATCATTAGAATTCTTCCAACCAATGAAAGCCATTGTCTCTTCCATGTCATAGTCTTGTTTGTGCACTTTTCCAAAACACTACCCCAGAGTGACGTTTTGATAGCCCCATCAAAGAGAGGCACCCCCAAGTATGTAGAAGGTAGTTCATCAAAGGTAAAGCCAAGTGTTTGTGCAATTCTTCTTTTCTTCCCTTTCTTTGTGAAGAAGAAATAATTTGTTGACTTCTCTTTGTTTATTGCCTGTCTGAAGCGTACTACATATACATCAAGATTTATCTTAATAAAAATTTCCTCCCTCATGGAGGCCCCTCTAAACATAGTTGTGTCATCTGTGAATTGATCATGGGAGAGAGGGGGGAGACCTCTAGCCATCTCTCTCCTGATGCCAGCAACCATCCACCCATTGGACGTCAATGGTTCACCCCAAAGCTTCAACCATAAGCACAAACAGGAAGGGGGAAAGGGGGTCCCCCTGTTGTAGACCTTGGGAAGGTTCAAAGAACCCACAGAGTAATCCATTAATAGAGATTGAGAAGTGAAGTAAGGAAACACAAAAAAATATCAGATCTAGCCACTCCTTGCAAAAACCAAACTAGTCCAAAACTTTCAACAAAAAGCTCCAATTGATCTGGTCATAAGCTTTACTAATGTCCAACTTGATTAACATTCTCTTCTATCTTGTTTTGGGAATCGAATGTAGAGCTTCATTAGCAAGGATGATGCTATCAATAATTTCATGCCTCGATACAAAACCATTTTGTTCTTCAAAGATGATGGAGCCTAAGATCTTCTTCAATTGATTTTCTAAATCCTTTGAAATGATCTTGTAGACTATATTGCAAAGGGAAATCATCTTGTAATCCGTAAAGGATGCACATTCTTCCTTTTTTGGGATGATTTTGATGACAATATTATTTATATCCCTAAAAAATTTCTTATACATTTTGAAGTCCTTAGTGATTGATGAGCCTAGTTTTTGGTCAAATTTTGGGTAGAATCCATAGTTTATTTGTTGGCAGTTGTTATGAACTTTAATGGTTAAGTGTTGGTGTTTTCATAATGTTTCCCTCAAACCATTGATATTGGGTTTAATCCTATCTTTGCAAGTTTTAATGACATTGACATATTATGTGAATTATCTATATTAATTTTGCATGTGGTTGATGAATCCTCTTTAAGGTGGTTATAGATGTGCAATTATTATGCATACTGACATTGTCATGTAGATATAATTTGAGGATGCTAAGTTGAGAAAGGAAACCACCAGCTGGTTATGCAGAGGAATCCTTCAAAGGGTCAACTAGAGGATGATGACAACAAATTCCCCATGATAGTCAAATGTTCCTTGTATTGATGATGTTGAGCAAGTCTAGGCATTACTGCAATGTTGAATCCACATTTGGACATGCATGTCTGACCAAATTCCCTACAGGTGTAACCACCCTTCCATTCTTTTCCCTATTTTCCCTAAATGGAGTCCTCTCAGTTAGTGGGAGTTGACCGCCTTGCTTTGTTCATAGTATAAATAAGGATCAGATCCTTCTTCTTAGAGGTTGTTGATGATGTTATTGTTATCATGCGATCTAATGTACTAGCATTTTCATTTTCAATACAATCATGTTACTAATTTGTATACACATTTCTCAATGAATAAAATGATATTCAGAGTTTGGGAATTTGAGTTTATCTTAATTTCAGAGGATACTCATTCAAGGGGGCCCACTTGGTGAGTAGTCTGTCCTTTAGAATATTTTAGTTCGTTATTATTTCCCATTCAATACTTAGTTAAAAATCTGGCACTAATTGTTCCTACAACCACTAGAATTTCATTTTGTGACTATTCCTGCAGCCAAAGCAGACAAAGTAGTTTCTTGTTTGTTCGCTCAAATCTTCATTCTTGTCATGTGTTTTGGCCTAATATAGTTGTTAACTGATGTTCAACATTTTTTTCATTCCTTTCCAAGCAATTTACTTTTAGTATTGTGTTTATCTTAGTTGTAGAATGAAGATGGCTACATTGAGTTCCTAGTGCACATACTATGCTGACTCATTTCAAGTTTACGTCCCTGGGTTGACAAGTTAAATGCACCTTTGTGATGATTGAAATAACCATTCAGGTTAGATGTCTAATATTTGAATCATGGTTGTAAAGGCTTAGTTATTGAATCAATGTAGGAGGCCAACATTTTTTGGCACTGTTGTCAGGGATGGTGTCAAACTAGGAAGTTTGTGGAAGTCATTGATAGTTTTCCCTGTTGTAGCATTTTTGAGTCTGTTCTTAGAATACCCCTCACGTAGGAAAGTAATGATTTGTTATTCTTTTGCTCATTCTTTGTTTGATTTGGTTGATGTTGAGTTGATACCACATACATAGAGGGAGAAGAAGAGATTCTTATGGAAGATTCCTTCCTAATAACCCTAATCCATTCCAGCTAGTAGAGTTTCCAAATCTGTCGAGAAACGAAGAAGAAGAAGAACCATTTCCTTTTGTTGATGCAATTCTTGATCTGACCAATTATGAAGCTTCCACTAAAGATCAAAATAATATTGACAACCCCTTTGCTCTGGAAATCCATCAAGAAGACATGTGTGATGCAAATAGAAACAGACCTAACCAACCAGCTTTTCCTTTCCCCGTTGTTCATTAGAATTAAGTTGAAAACATTAAAAATATCCCCGCCTCAGCACTTCCTAAGTTCTATGGACTTGTTACAGAAGAATTTGATACCTTTTTGTTTGATTTTTTCATACTCTATAGGAGTTATGACTATACCACTGATTCTCATAGGCTTAAGCTATTTCCTACCACTCTGAAAGAAGCTACACTAAGATGGTTTATGAGCCTAGGTAGAAATACTGTGGAGACTTGGGAGGACATGAAGAAAAATTTCCTTGAAAAGTACAAGGAATATTGCAGAGGCAATGATATGAGAGGAGATGACATCTTTAGGATGCAGCAGAAGGAAGATGAGAGCTTGGACGATTGCATTTCAAGGTTTTTGTTTTTCCTGCAGAAATCTCTGCACCATACACTCAATGAAGAATCACAAAAGATTATTTTCTTCAGAGGAATCAATGAGAGCTACACTAATGCCTTGGACCTGATGGCAGGATGAGATATCACCCAAGTTCCTTGGGAAGATATCAAGAAAATATATCAGAATTATTCTAGGGTAGCTTCAAAGAAAGGGAGAGCTTACCAATCCTCTATGGGTAAGTCATCCAATAGTGGAGTTTCAAGGATGGAGATTACTCATTTGTTGGCATATTTCAAGCAGGATATTATAAACAATCTAGCTACTCAGCTGGATACACTTTACACCAAGAAGAAACATGAGGAGGCAAAGGAAATGCTGATAGAATATTGCCCTCATTGCAGACAAAAGAAGAGGGACTACAAATGCAAGATGGTAGCTAACATTGACAGCAAGAAAATCCCACCTAAGTTTAAACGAATTTAGATTGGGGAAGATCAAGTCTACTTTTTTGCACAAAGAAATCCATGGGCTCCAAGACAAGCTATGCCACCAGATCCACTATCTTTTTTTGGGCCTTATTTTACTTCTTGTTTATCTGGTAACCAATGATAGCCTCCATATCCATCCAACTATGGAGGATATCCACCACAGTCTTGGGGAAACCCTCCAAATACTTGGCCCAATTATCAAAAATTTTCACCCCAATGGCAGCAACCTCAAGGGAATCGGCAACAGTTTCAGGGATCTTGGCAGCCACCTCTAGGAAACTGGTAACAAACATCTCAATGGAGAGGAGGACAACAATGGCCAAACCAAACAACCAGTTACATGTAGCCACCTTCTCAACCCCAGCAGCCTGCTATAATGCCTCCACCTGCTAATTCAATCTTAATTGCACCTAAACCTACTCAGTTACTAGCTCAACCCACACCTAACCCAAATAACGAACCACAGCAACAACTAGTATATTATGCTGATCCAAATCAGTTTCCTGCATGTGTTGTGAGTGTGAGTGACATCCATTTGTGTTCAGGAACTACTTTACCAACTCCTTCCACACCCATTATTACTGAGCTTCCTATGGAAGAGGTAGATGAACCTCTGAATGATCTTGTTCAACCAAATGCACCTAAAAATCCTAAACTAGTTCCAGTCAAGAAGACTGCACAAGAACCACCATTCCCTTAGAGATTGGAAGTTTCCAAGCACAAGAAAGACAAAGAAGATACAACTTTTGAAATCTTATATCATTTGAAACACATATGTGTCCAGATACCCCTATTTCAAGCCATAAAAGATGTTCCTATATATGGCAAGGCAATCAAGGAAGTATGCCTCAAGAAGCCACGTAGGAAAAAGAAAGACCCGACTACAGTTCATGTGGTGGGACAACTCGCTGACATCATGCTTGGAAAAGTCAATATCCCCAAGTACAATGATCCAGGTAGTCCCGTGGTAGCAGTTGTTATCAATGAGATTCAAATAAAGAATGCTCTGATTGATTTGGGAGCAACAATAAATGTGATGACTAAGGAAATCCTGCAACAACTAAACGTTGCAAGCATGAGATCTACTACTATCTTGCAGCTTGCTGATAGTTTTACTGTGAAGCCTGATAGTATAGTAGAGGACCTTGTGGTGATTTTAGACTCTTGGGAGTACCCAGCAGACTTCATGATTCTTTCTCCTAAAGCTACACTAGGAGGATATCCTATCATTCTTAAAAGACCATGGTTAACAACAATAGATGCTTCTATTGGATTTTGGTCAGGGGACATGACTATTTTTTATGGTAGGAACACCAAAAAGCTTGTTCTTTATCCTCCTGCTCAACCATTTCATGATGAGGAGAATCTTGTGTGGCCACATGTTGGTGAAGAGGTCAAGGAAGTTAACTCTGTGGTGCAGCTTATGATGTTAGGTAGAAGTCCTTTCCTGTAGCTTCAAGATGAAGATGAAGTGTCATCTAACATAATTCAGAACAATTGTGAAGTATAGGAAGCATCATCCTCTCATGCATCTAGTTCTGTTGATTTTGTGAAGACACTTTTACGTGCTCTGCTCGCTCTTCCTGCAACCACTCCACCTGCAGACAAACTTCCTACAACTCTTCCTATAGCCACTCCGCCTACAGACAAACTTCCTACAACAACGGGCATGTTCTACACAATGATTCCATATGAACTCAAGGTACCATGTGTTAATGATGCAACTATGATAGAGTTAACTACATAAGTATAGGTGTTAGGAGGAAAATACCTAAATATTAATAGTAAGTTAAGTGAAGAACAACAAATGACATTGGCAGACTTACTAAGGTCTCATCATCATGCATTTGCATGGGACTATAATGATATGAAAGGACTGGATCCTAAGCTTTGCACTCATAGGATCTATATCAGAGATGATTGTCAGCCAGTAAGGCAGCCACAATGAAGAATCAACCCTGCATTAAGAGAAATTGTCAAAGCAGAACTACATAAATTGTTAGATGTGGGATGTATCTACCCCATTTCAGATAGCCAGTGGGTGTCTCCATTGGTGATTGTGCCAAATAAGGGAGGAAAATGGCAAGTTTGTGTTGACTACAGAGAACTCAATGTTTCCACCAAAAAAGACCATTTTCCCTTTCCTTTCATAGATCAAGTCTTGGACTCACTTGCAGGAAAGTAGTACTTTTCTTTTCTAGATGGATTTAGTGGCTTCAACCAGATTCAAATTGCACCCGAGGACCAAGAGAAGATAAAATTCACCTGTCCATGGGGAAAATATGCCTATTTAGTACTTACTTTTGGCTTATGCAATGCACCTGCAACTTTTCAGAGAGTAGTCATTAGCATAGTTCCAGACATCTCCTTTGACTACATGGAGATCTATATGGATGACTTTACTACCTATGGTGTTGATTTTAATGAAGCATTGGAAAATATCAGGAAGGTCCTATAGAGATGTGAAGACCAAAACCTGTCTTTAAATAGTGAGAAATGCTTCATGATGATGCAGGAAGGTGTAGTTCTTGGCGACTACATCTCTCACAAAAGAATTCAAGTAGACCCTACACAAATTGAGGTAATTACTAATCTGCCTACACCTACAAAACAAAACGATGTTAGGAGTTTCTTGGGACATGCAGGATATTATAGGCGTTTCATTAAAGACTTCAGAAAAATGGCAGCACCATTGTACAATCTCCTAACCAAAGATGTTGAATTCCAATAGACAAAAGATTGTGACAAGGTGTTTTCTGACTTGAAGGCAGCCTTGACCCATGTTCTTGTACTAAAAGGGCATAATTGGGAGATCCTTTTTCACATTCATACAGATGCATCAGACTATGTTATAGGAGCAGTCTTAGGACAAAAAGAAGGATCCATTGAAAATGCCATTTACTTTGTCAGCAAAAATCTGTAAGGAGCTGAATTCAACTATACTGTGATAGAAGAAGAAATGATGGCAATGATTTATGCCCTAAACAAATTCAGGCACTACATAATAGGCTATCATATCTTTGTGCACACTGATCATGCAACCATTAGATACCTTATGAATAAACCCCCGATCTCAGGTAGACTAGCAAGATGGTTATTGTTGATGCAGGAGTTTGACATAACTATTGTGGATAGACAAGGGAAAGCCAATGTTGTTGCAGATTTTCTTTCAAGGTTGACTATATCAGAGGACAATCAAGCCATAGATGACTCCTTTCCTAATGAGCATCTATTTTCCATCAATGTTCAAACACCCTAGTATGCTAACATAGCTAATTATCTTGTAACAGGGAGAGTTCCTCCTCACTTCTCACTAAAAGAGAGAAGAGTGCTCATTGAAAAATATTTTCCTTTTTCATGGATTGTTGGATGCTTGTTTTATACTAGACCAAATCATGTCATGAGAAGATGTGTGAGGGAAGATGAGACATATGACATTCTGCATGCATGTCATGATGAACACTGTGGAGGGAATTTTACAGCCAAGAGGACAACAATGCAGATTTTGAACACAGGATACTATTGGCATACACTCCACAAGGATGTAGGAAGATATACAAGAAAATGTGATAGGTGTCAAAGGATGGGCCAACCAACCAAATTTGATGAGATGCCACTTTATCCCCAAGTAGCAATCACTCCCTTTGACAAGTGGGGATTGGATTTTGTGGGAACCATTGACCCTCCATCAAATGGTAAGTCTTATATCTTGGTATGCACTGATTATGTAACTAAGTGGGTAGAAGTTAAGGCCATGAAGCATGCAAGAGACAATAAGGTTGCAAAAAAAATTTATGAAGAAATTTTCACACGGTATGGTGTCCCAAGAGAGATAGTAATTGATTAGGGAGCTCAATTCACCTCAACTCTTGTTACAGCCTTGGTTAATGAGTATAACATAAGGCATATGAATTCTACCCCTTATCACCCTCAGGCCAATGGCCAAGTTGAGGTGATCAATAGAGAAATTGAAGCCATTCTGACCAAGATAGTAGCCATCCATAAAAAGGATTGGGTAAACAGATTACCAGAAGTTGTTTGGGCCTATAGGACCACTTAGAAAACCACTACAGGCTTCACTCCATTTGAGTTTTTATATGTGAAGACAACTATGATGCCTATTGAGTTTGAGCACAAGACCCTTAGGACTGTAGTAGACCTGGGGATGGATATCTCTGAGGCACAAAAAGAGAGAATCATGCAACTAAATGCTTTGGATGAGATGAGGAGAGAAACCTTGCACCACACAAAGATAGTGCAGAATCAAAGAATGAAATGGCATGATAAATTCATCAAGGAGAAGAAATTTCAACCAGGTGATTGGGCACTACTATATGAGTCAAGGTATCAGGATAATGAAGGAAAATTTCAAACAAGGTGGCTAGGGCCATACAAAGTTGTTGAGGTCTTTCCTAATGGATCTGTTCAACTCACTACCATTGACCCTGCTAGGTTCAAGCTACTTGTCAATGGTCATCGCCTCAGACTATATCACAAGCCAACCTCTAAAGAAGAGTTCCTACAACAATTCGCCCAATGTTCAACACTTGAGCTTCCTGTAGCTGAAGGAAGTGGACCTAGTGTCCCTCCTTTTGGCTAAATTAAGGTACGTACTCGTCATAATAAAGACTTCCACTTTTGTGGAAGTCCATTTCTTCACCCATCCGCCCATTCGCCCATCCATCACCACCTTTCTATCTCTTCCATCACTTCATTCCACCTCACCTCTCTCCACTTCATTTTCATTAATTTCTCAATTTATTTCTAAAAAGGTGAACAGTACTTTATCCATGATCTTTGCAACAAATCCTCCACACGTTCAAGTATGTGCGCATTAATTTCCATCTTTTAATTAACTTTTAATTGTGTTCATTTAATCACTACACGTTAGTATAAACATTTACATAAGATGTCATTATTCCCTGTCAAATCACCACTCCCATCTTGCATGTGCGGACACATGTCCAAATTTAGGTTGAGGGGGAAGAAAATAATGAAAGTATATTTCCCATGTGTCAATTCATGTTAGCCTACTTCAAAAAATTTGAAATGAGCCAATTTGAAATCTAAGTGAGAGGACGGCTCACATGTGTGAAGTGACACTAACTGCAACCGCCATTTCTTCCCATCATAGCTTTCTTTTATCACTCATTTCCTTGCCCTTATTGACCATGTCATAATCTTGAGTTACAAGCAGAAAAAGGTAAAAGAAAAGAGAAAAAAAGGAAAATTCAGTCGATATTGGCACTAGAAATTTAGCAGGTATTGCAAGAAGGTGTTGGCTTTCAGACAAGAATTCTAGAAAATAAATTTTGTAGAGTGATAGTTGATTGCAGACAATGGGAGGAGGGATAATTTGAAATGAGCCCTTAGTTCATGACGTTTTATTGCAAGATGCACAATGCCTGGCTGAATTTAGATACTGTAGATGGTTAGACTACTTCATGAAGCTGGATGGCTTTGATGAAGGCATTGCACTAGAATTTGCTTAGACATTTTCTAAAGGAAAATCCACAGTAAAAGGGTTAGAGGTTGTGGCAACTGACAAAATAATTGCAAAAGTTACAGGGTTACTTGCTGATGGTGAGCATTACCCTACCTCCAGAGACACCAGATCAAGTAGGGCCGAATTTATAGTACATGGTGACCCTCCAATAAGCATGGATAAATAGGGTGCAAAAAGAACCTCTCTACCTGAACCATGGAAGCAAGCAGTTGTCTACATTATAAGGTATATCACTTGTGAAGGTTGTCTGTCGAACCTACATTTAGTGCATTTCAAACTCTTGAGTCACATGAGGCACCAAAGAAGGATGAGTGTGCCTAATGTGTTATACAACCTTCTCTCCATCATGGTGGTCGAAACTGAAAAAGGTAGGGACAATTATGTTTCCCACCATTTCCTGATTAAATTGTTGGTTGAAAAATCTCTGCATGATGTGTGTGGAATGACCTAGGAAGAGTTTATAAATGTTGATCAATTTTGACCTAAGCAATTGCAACCTAGGGTTTTACCTCAACCTCGTAGGTCTAGCATGAGATTAAGCATGGTTGAAGCCACTCTTGGTGCTTCAACCTCTGGCACCAACTCTAGTGTGAACCCTGCTGCAATAGCAGAAGAAACCATAGACATTAGTTCCTCTAAAACAAAGCACTCAGAAAAAGCAAGTTCTTCATCAGATTTTGATGATGATGTCCCCCTTGAAACCCTAATGAGAACTAGGGCACAAAAGGAGGCAGAAACAAGAAAAGAAAAAGCCAAAACACATCCCATAGAAAGAGAGGTGCCAAGTGTTAGGAAGAGAAAGGTTGACACTATTCATCTTGTAGCCAAAGGAAAACATGAGAGCCCTCCTATAAAGTCAAGACCAACTGGGCTAGCTTTTGGTATTCCTCCACAAGAAATCCCTAAGCATGGAGAGACATCACATGAGGACACAAAAGCTCCAATGGGGTAGGAAAATGTTGAAGAAGAAGATGATATATTTGAGAGAGCGAAAAATATAATACTAGCTGACCTTGCTAACATTGCAGAAGAGTTTGAGGAAAATTAGGAGTTCTTGCAACAAAACCAAGAATAAGAGCAGGAGTTCTTCCAGCCACAACAAGAGCAAGAGTAGAACCAAGAATAGGAACAAGAGGTCTTGTAGCAAGAAGTGGGAGAAGAAACAATACCCCCATAGCCAGAGACAACTGGACAGCCTGAGTCCATGCAGATAGTATTATACGGGGAGCAACCATCGACAAAAATACTTGTAGGAATTCATAACCATCCTGGTTTTACAGTACATACAAAAATTTTAAATTTATGGGAAGAAATACAAGGGAGGGAGGAGGAATGGAAAAAGGAGAAGCAAAGATTGAAAAAGGAAATTTGGAAGAGGGATGAGGTAATTGAAGAAAAGAATGAGGAAATTTCTACTCTGAAGAAGAAAGTGGACAACATTGTGACCTTGGTACCACAGATTCTGGAATGCAGAACCCCTCCAAGGGTTTATGCTCTACACCTGAAAGAGAAATACCTCTCTTTTAAGTTTTCAAAGATTGTTTCAAGTTTGAACCCCTCTATTGAGACTCCTACTGAATTCTTCAATGCTTATAGGATTGCCTCCCCTGAAATGAAAAATTTATTATGTGAATTTTAGTTGCACAATTACGATGTAACACAAGACCAAGATTGGAATTCGCTATTGTATGTTGGAGATATCCAATTGAGAGCATTCATGTCTTGGGTGAAAAATGAGATTAGTTGGGGATAACAGTATAATGCTTCTAAGAAGATGAAATCCAATATCCTCATACTCAGTGTAAACTGCTTCAGACCTAGCTATGGCAATAGGATTATGCCTTGGATTGAAGCAATTTACACTAAGTATGAGGTAAAGGCAGTAGAAAAAGAGGAACTTGTAAGAGGATACATATCCCAAAAATGGAATAGCCTAACTAATGACCTGAACCAGGTTGAACCTCATTCCATCCAGAACTATGTTGTAGCATTAAAACAGATTGAAAGGTATATTCAGATTGGGAGAAAAAGGGGATATTTTGGCTTCCCCTAAATTTCCAACCACCCATTCTCTTGTGGCCCGTGCCAAACTTCAGGTTCTAGCAATATGACATTGCTGCAAAAAAATAGAGATGGAGCAAATTTGACATAATGGGAGGATTCTATTGGGACCCTGATTCACGCTCAACAGAGATTGATGTTGGACAACTATCAATTGCAAATTTCAGAGCTTTGACCAAGCAGAAGAACAATCCTTCCACTATTGGAGGACCAGCAAAACGTTAGGTTGGGGGGAGTGATGAGCCTAGTTTTTGGTCAAATTTTGGGTAGAATCCATAGTTTATTTGCTAGCAGTTGTCATGAAATTTAATGGTTAAGTGTTGGTATTTTCATAATGTTTCCCTTAAACCATTGATATTGGGTTTAATCCTATCTCTGCAAGTTTTAATGACATTGGCATATTATGTTAATTATCTATATTGATTTTGCATGTGGTTGATGAATTCTCTTTAAGGTGGTTATAGATGTGCAATTATTATGTGTATTGACATTTCCATATAGATATAATTTGACGATGCTAAGTTGAGAAAGGCAACCGCCAGCTAGTCATGTAGAGGATTGTTCAAAGGGTCAACTGGAGGATGATGGCAGTAGATTCCCCATGATAGTCAAATGTAACCACCTTGTATTGATGATGTTGAGCAAGTGCGGGCATTACTACAATGTTGAATCCACTTTTGGACATGCATGTCTAACCGGATTCCTTGTAGGTGTAATCGCCCTTCCATTCTTTTCCCTATTTTCCCTAAATGGTGTCCTCTCAGTTAGTGGCAGTTGACTGCCTTGCTTTGTTGATAGTATAAATAAGGATCAGATCCTCCTTCTTAGAGGTTGTTGATGATGTTATTGTTATCACGCGACCTGATGTACTAGCATTTTCATTTTCAATATAGTCATGCTACTAATTTGTATACACATTTCTCAATGAATAAAATGATATTTCGAGTTCGAGCATTTAAGTTTATCTTAGTTTCAGAGGATACTCATCCAAGGGGCCCCACTTGGTGAGTAATCTATCCTTTAGAATAGTTTAGTTAGTTATTATTTCATGTTCAATACCTAGTTAAAAATCTGGCACTGACTGTTCTTGCAGCCACTAGAATTTCATTATGTGATTGTTCCTGCAGCCAAAGCAGATAGAGTAGTTTCTTGTTGGTTCGCTCAAATATTCATTCTTGTCATGTGTTTCAGCCTAGTATAGTTGTTAATTGATGTTCAACATTTGTTTCATTCCTTTCCAAGCAATTTACTTTCAGTATTTTGTTTATCTTATTTGTATAATGAAGATAGCTACTTTGAGTTCCTAGTGCACATACTGTGTTGACCCATTTCAAGTTTACGTCCCTAGGTTGACAAGTTAAATGCACCTTCATGATGATTGAGATAACTATTCAGGTTAGATGTCCAATCTCTGAATCATGGTTGTAAAGGCTTAGTTATTGAATCATTGTAGGAGGCCAATAGTGATGTCTAAAATCTTCCCACCCACAATGTGCCAACATTTCTGGTAGAATGCAGCCAAAAAACTGTCCAGTCCCAAAGCCTTGTCAAGATGCTACTAAAATTTGGCCTTCTGCAATTCCTCCAAAGTGAAAGGTTTCAGAATAATTTCATTATCACCATTTCAAAAAAGTGTGGGAATTGCATTAGTAATGGTCGAGCAATCCCATTGGTCTTCCCTTCAAAGCTAATAAAGATTTGAAATATTCTATTGCAGTGTCTTTGATTTCTAGATAATTGGAGATCCTCCTCCCCTCCTCGTTCTCAATTTCATAAATTTTGTTTATAATCCTCTTTTATTTGACTAAATTATGGAAGAATTTGGTATTGTGATCACTGTCCTATAGTCAATTCTCCTGTGCCTTTGATTTCCAAAAAAAATCTTCTTTTGCTACAAGATCTGCATGTTCTACTAGCAATTCTTTTTCCTTACAAAAGCCATCTTTAAACATCTCATACTTGATTACTTTAGTATTCAATGCCTCCATTTTTGCTTTGACCCTTGCTTTTTTCTGTGAAAATATTTTTGAACGAGTTTGAGTTCCATTCCCTCAACCTTCTTTTGTATGCACTAATTTCTAAATAAAGATGAAACTCTTTGTTCCCCCTCTACAAAGGAGACTCCTTACACCATTGTTCAATTAGGATGACTAATTTCAAGCACCTCCACCACATGCTTTCAAATTTAAAATAACTTTTCCTAGGTGGAGAATCCTTGACAATGACCAATTCCATAGGAAAGTGGTCTAGGAGTGATAAGGTAAGAATATTAGATGATAGCATTTCCCCACTATCAATCCAGTCTTCCAACATAAGAAACCAATCCAACCTTTAAGATATGTTAGAGAATCCAAGCCTATGATTCGTCAATGTGAAAATTCCATTTTTGGGTGAAATATCACCCAAATCACTCACAAACTATTTGAAATATTTTGTTGCTACAATATTTGATCAGAGCCCCCCACTTTCCTCTAGATTGAAGATCGCATTGAAGTCCCCCTAGAATAATATTATTGCCTAGTGTGCCAATTTGTGTTGAAACGACTTCCCAAAGCCACTTCTTATCTTTAGAATTGATAGGACCATAGCTATTAAAAAGAAAAAGCTTCATATTAGATGCAAAATGAGTTACCTCAACTAATAACCAGTTCGCCTCCTTTCAGATCTCTTTAACAACTAATGCAAATGGCTTCTAGAGGATAGTCAAACCACCAACCGTACCCACAAATTATTTGAACACACCATTCCAAGTTCTACAATGCTTGAGAAATAATTTTGCCTCTTTCATACCCAATTTTATTGCTTGTAAGAGAATCATTTCGACCAATAGTTTTTCAAGATGGTGCTTGGTCGCACACAACTTGTCAAGGGTGTTCAAGCCCTTAAAATTCCATGTAATGATATTCATTGTTCTCTAAGGGAGGAGTTGTCTCACTTGGATCTCAACATGTATTCTTTGATGTTGGGGAGTCCTTTTCTCAACTACTATTTCCTCCCTCTTTTTCTTGTTGGTCTTCCTACCCTTTTGCTTCTTGGTCGTCAGATTCTACTTAATCGCTTTTTCCGTGGACTAGGAAATACATCTTGGATCCACAATATCAATCTCATTGTTTTTAGACTCCTCTTATGAACAATGTTCCATATTTTCCTTGTCATCGCTACCAATCACCCCACTCCTAGATTGGCCATTTTCTTTTCCTTCCTTTGCCACATCAACCACCATATTTGATTGTGTAGTGGTATCCATCCTTTCCACAATCTCATGGGGCATCTCAACCACTTGACTAGGGCATGGCTCCTCCAAGCCCAATCCACTAAAGGAGCCCTTTGCAACATTAATCATCTCCACACCAATTGGATGCATGTTGGAATTCAACCTTGTGCTTTCAACCTCATCACCTCCCTTTTTCCTCCATTCCTCTTGGGTTTTCATGCTCTTTTTTTTTTTCTTTGGGCAATTGGCCTCCATATGATGCCTACTTTTGCATTCTAGATAGTAGAATTTCTCCTCAATTGCAGTTAGTGGAACCCACACACCATATGGAGTATCTAAATATAATTTTGTGGGAATTGGTAAGATATTGGAAACCTTGATGCGGGAAAAAAGTGTGATCTAGATTCTTTGAAACTTCCATCCACTTCTACCATCAATCCCATACTATCCCCGATAACCCTAAGGTAGTTTGAAGACCAAAATTTGAGTGACAGATTATAAAGTCTGATCTAGGATATCTCCTTATTGGGAATGAAATCCCTCAGATTAAAATTTGGTGTCTACTTCTGATAGTAAAGTATTGAACCATCTAGCATCCATGAGGATTGGTTTCAAATCTCATCCCTTGCGCTTCCACCTTGAAATTCGATAAAGAAGAAGCCTTTTGGTAGAAAACTTGGGGAGCAGCAATTCCAGTTTCCCCAACCCATTTTTTAATCTTTTCCTTGCCAATTTTTTTCTTGAATCTCCTAATTAGGCTGCAATTCATCAACTTACTTGTCACCATATTTCCCAAAGAGATCTTAAGGCCTTTCGTAGCTATGCTAGTTGTGCTAGGGGCCGAGCAGATATAAGTGATGTAGAGCATCTCCTTTAATGTCCCCTACCCACATTTTGACCATGGAATTAAGGGAACTTGCTATTTTTGGTTTCCTTTTCTACTATCTTTGTTGTGTTTTTGTTGTTTTTGTTTTGTTGTGTCAGGTTTTTGTTGTGGACCTATTTTTGGTTTTGAGTGGCCTGTGACCTAGGCAGTTGCATGTTGACTGGGGGCTCTTTTTAGTGGGTTTTTTGGGTTTATGTTGTGGGGGGGAGTCGGGGATGAGGGGAGTTGATTTTGGGGAAAGAATTGTGGGGTTTTCTGAGATATAATGGATGTTTCAAATTTGGAGCAATAAGATGAAAAGATAATTTCTTTGAATTTGTTCCTATTTTATTTGTTGGAATCTTTTTTTTTTGTTTTCTACAGATTTTTACAACTTCCAGTGGTGTTGAGCTGCATCATTTTGGTATCAGAGCATCTTTCATTACCCAGAGGGGAGCCTAGGGTAGAAGATGTCGAAGAAATGCCAGAGGGTGAGGCAATGATGAAGTACTCAAGAGGTTGCAGGCCCTTGAGGCTAGATTATTGCAAGAAGATTCTGAGGAAGAACCAAAAGACCAAGGAGCTCAAGGGGGAGCCATTGACCCCATGAAAAGATTTATTGAAGCTCTTACTAAACAAGGAATTAAAGTTAAGGTTGAATTCCTTTATTTTAAAGGTGAGTTAAATCTATAAGTGTTCTTAGATTGGATCCAAGAATTAGAAAAAATATTAGACATCGAAGGGATTGAAGAGACTGATCCACACAGAGTCAAAATTGTTGCATCCAAACTGAAGTCACATGTTGCCTTATGGTGGGAGAATCTCCAAAATGGTAGGAAAAGACAAAGAAAAGAGAAGATCAGACTTTGGCCAAATATATTAAAACATTTGAGAACTAAGTTCATGCCCTCAGTTTATTAGCAAAAACTCTTTAAAGAGTTTCAAAATATGAAGCAAAGAGAGTTGACCGTATCACTGAAGAATTTTTGAGGTTACAAATCAGATCTAATTTAGGAGAAGAAGATGATCACACAGTAGCTAGATACATTAATGGACTTTGCTTCCAACTCTAGAATGAATTATCCTTACTCAAAGTGAGTAATGTGGATGAGGCATATCAATTAGCCTTAAAAGCAAAAGAAAAGTTGAGTAGAATGGGAAATCGGAAAACAATAGAGGAGGCATCACTTCAAGTAGAGGAAGAGGAAGTTCTTCAAAAATGGCTAATGGAGAAGAACTAGAAGAAGATGTGAAGCCAAACTTCCAAGGGAGGGGTGGATTTAGAGGTAGGGGATGAGAACAACGATTACCTAAAGGATGGAAACCTTTGAAATGCTTCATTTGTGGTGAAGCCCATCAAGCTGCAAATTGCCCTCAAAATCCCAAGAGAGCAATAGTGGTCCAAGAAAAAGGAGAAGATCCCTTGAAAGAAGAAGTTGAAGTAAAAATATGTGAGAATCTAATGTTGAATAGAACTTTGGTTGTTGGTGACAAGGAAACTCCCACGATTGATTGGAGAAGAAATAGCGTGTTTCAGACGCAATGCAAGTGTAAAGATAAGGTGTACAAAGTAATTGTTGATGGAGGATCCACTGAAAACTTGGTAAGTATAGAAATGGTGCAAAAATTATAGCTGGTATGTATTCCAAAACCAAATCCTTATAAAAATTCTTGGTTAAAAAAGGATCATAGTGTGCTTGTCAACCAATCTTGTCTAGTTGACTTCAAAATTGTCCCTTATGAGGATAGAGTGTTATGTGATGTAGTACCTATGGATGCTTGTCACTTGTTATTGGACAGACCTTGGTCATATGACAGAAATGTAACTCACCATGGTAGAGAAAACACCTATGAGATTAAGGAAGAAGGTAAACTCCATGTGTAGAAACCATTTAAAGTAGGAAATAAAATGGAAATAAAAGACCTGCCTTTGACCACAATGGGGTGTAAATATTTTTTTATAGAATCTAAGAGAGATACTTTCTATCTATTGTACCCTCTAGAGAATAAGAATTCAGATCAACAGATAATTCCATTGAAGGTACAAGAATTGCTACAACAATATTCCAATTTGACACCATCTGATCTACCAGCTGGTTTTCCTCCATCCAGAGGAATTACCCATAAAATTGATCTTATTCTAGGTACCAAACTTTGAAATCAAGCTTCTTATAGGTTGCCTCCATTGGAAAATGAGGAAATGAGGAGACAAATTACTGAATTATTGAAAAAAGGATTTGTAAGAGAAAGCATGAGCTCTTGTGCCACACATGCTCTCCTCTCTCCTAAGAAGGGGGTAAATGGAGGTTATGTGTGGATTCTATAGCCATTAACAAAATCATTGTGAAGTACTGATACCCCATACCCAGAATGGATGACTTGTTAAATTGTTTGTTAGATGCTAAAGTCTTCTCCAAAATTGGCCTTAGAAGTGGTTACCATCAAATTCAGATCTATGAAGGTGATGAGTGGAATATTTCCTTCAAAACAGAAGATGGATTATATGAGGGGTTGGTGATGCCATTCAAACTATCCAATGCTCTAGCTACCTTCATGTGAACAATGAACCAGATATTTAGACTACATATTAGAAAATTTACCATAATTTATTTTGATGATATCCTAACTTTTAGTAAGAATATGGAGGAGCATTTAGAACATTTGAAAATAGTGTTTGACATACTTAGAACTGAAAGGTTGTTTATCAACCCTAAAAAGAGTGAATTTTGCAAGGATAAGTTAGTATTCTTGGGAAATATTATTTCAACAGATGGATTGAGCATGGACCCAGAAAAAGTCAAGGCTATTCTTGAGTGGCCTACTCCTCAAAGTATCATCAAGGTTAAGAGCTTCCATGGGTTGGTAAATTTCTTCAAGAGATTCATTAAGAATTTTAGTGACATTAGTGCACCAATAACTGATTACACTAAAGTGAAGGATTTCACTTGGACCAGAGCAGCTGATGTGAGTTTCAAACTCAAGAAGAAGGTTACTAAAACACCTATTCTTGCTTTTCCAAATTTTGAGAAGCTTTTTATAATGGAGTACGATGCTTTAGGTGTAGCTATTGGGGGAGTGTTAAGCCAAGAGGGAAAGCATGTGGCCTTTTTCAATGAAAAGTTAAATGAAGCAAAAAAGAAGTATCCACTTATGATAAAGAATTCTATGTAGTGGTATAAGCATTAAAATATTGGCGACATTATCTTCTACATAGAGATTTCATCTTAATGGCTGACAACCAATCCTTGAAATATATAAATTCATAGTGTAGGATGTCCCACAAACATGCCAAATGGGATTCATTCTTGCAAGATTATACTTTTTTTATGAAACACAGGAGTGGAAAACCAATGTAGTGGTTGATGCATTGAGCAGAAGGTGACATTTATTGGTTGTAATGAATCATGAGCTAGTTAGTTTTGAAGAAATGAAGAATGAATATACAAATGATCCAAAATTTGGCCACATTTATGTCATTCTCAACAGTCAAGACGATTCATCTATGCGCCCATTTGAAGACTACTTATTGTTGAATAGATTTTTGTTTAAAGAGAATCAACTCTGCATCCCCTTTGGATCTAGAAGGGAACAACTCATGAAAGAGATGCACTCAAATGGGTTGGAAGGTCACTTTGGGAGAGATAATCCTTTTGGAGTAGTAAGTGAAATTATTTTGGCCTAACATGAAGAGAGATGTGGACAGATTTGTTGCTACTTGTAAGGTGTGTCAAATGGAAAAAGGAGGACATCAAAATTCTGGCCTATACATGCCTTTACCAGTGCCAAGAGAACCATGGACTGATATCTCTATGGATTTTTTCTTGGGTCTTCCATGAACCCAAAGAGGTAATGATTCAATGGTTGTGGTGGTCCACCATTTTTCTAAAATGGCCCATTTCCTTCCTTGTAAGAAGACTAATGATGCAAGTCAAGTTGCCCATTTTTTCTTTAGAGAAATTGTGTGGTTGCATGGTATTCCAAAAACCATAACTAGTGATAGGGACACCAAATTCTTAAGCCACTTTTGGAGAGTTTTGTGGAAAAGGTTGAATAGAAAATTGCAGTTCAATTCAGCATATCATCCCCAAACCAATGGTCAAAAAAAAGTGGTAAATAGGAGCTTGGGAAACCTATTAAGGTGTTTAGTTGGGGACAATCCTCAACATTGGGATTTGGTGATTCCTCAAGCTGAATTTTCCTATAATTCCAGCATTAATAGATCTACAAGTAAGTCTATGTTTCAAATTGTATATGGAGCAAATCCTAAGGGAGTTGTAGACTTGGTCAATTTTCCAATAAGCCCACATAACAAACAAGAAGCTATAGATTTTTTAGACCGTATCCAAGAGATACATCAACAAGTTAGGCTAAAATTGTAGTCCATGAATGAACAATATAAGAAGAGAGTTGATTTGCATTAGAGAGAAAAGGTATTCCAAGAGGGAGAAATGGTCATGGTTCATCTACGCAAGGAAAGATATCCCCAAGGCACCTACAAAAAATTGAAGCCAAAAAAGATTGGGCCTTACAAAATTATAAAAAGGATAAATGACAATGCCTACCAAATTGATTTACTAGAAGAATTGGACATTAGTCCCATTTTTAATGTTGTTGACCTTTATTCATATTCTGCAGGAACTATGGAAGATCAGATGGAAGAGGAGCACAATGAGAAGGACAACAACCTTTGGAGTAAGTAGTTGTTGAAGAAGAAAAGAGAGCAAGTTGAACAAATACTAGATACCAAGTTAGTGGCAATATGATCCAAGTCATATAAGCTTTATTTCATTTGTAGACACTGAAATTTGGTCTAAGCCTGCAACTTCAATATTCTTCATAATTCCTAATCTTCATGGTCATGATTAAATAATCTTAATTATTTAATTAATTCATCTTAACATTAATTCTTCTATTAATTAAATAATCTTAATTATTTAATTAATTCACCTTAACATTAATTCTTCTATTGATTAAATAATCTTAATTATTTAATTAATTTACACTTTTCTTTATTCTATCTGATTAATTAAATAAATGCTTTTTATTTAATTATGTTACTAATCAACTTTATCCTTCTTGTCAAATTAAATAAATTCTTATTTAATTTACTCTTTATCATACTTCAACTATAATTAAATAAATTCTTTATTTATTTAATTATTCATTTAAATCCTTCATCACTTAATTAAATAAATCTTATGTATTTAATTATTCTTCAAATATCAAATCTTGAATTAAATGAATTATTTAATTCATGAATTCTATTTTAACGCATTCCTCTATATTTAGATAATTGTGTGAGTTATCTAAGTATTCACTTTTACTCGACTCAAAGATCTATTTCAAATCGCTTAGTTAACTCTTGCTTTAATGTCTGAGTGGTTCTCGAGTAATCTCTTCGTCAAATCATTCAATTGTCCAGTGCTAACTCAATTGTGTGTACATGCATATTAATTAAATATTCTTATTTAATTAATTAAACCTTGTGCGTGCATTCGAACAAGAGTTGCTTTAATCCATCTTTATCTTTGTCATGCAAAGATAATTCTTCTGTTTTCGAATACCAAACTGGAAGATTAAATCATTTATTTAATCTTTAATTATATTTCTAATTTGTATCACTTGTGTCATTACTAACTGTTATAAGAATGCATGACTAATCAGTTGATCTCAACCGTTCATTGATCTTTCGATCCTAGCCTATCATTCGAATAATCAATTTTCTATAAATTGATCTGGTCTTCATCATTCCAATCTCTCTCAAAATCATTTATCTCTCTCGAAATCATATAATCTCTCACGAAATCTTAAGACTTTTGAGAGCACTTATCTTGAATCTTTGATGTTTTGCTAAATCACTATCATAGGCTATACTTGCACAAACTTACAAAAAATATGAGGAAAATTATACTACAACAACAAAATGGAGAAGGGAAATCGAGATGAATCATGGAAATACGTAGCAATTTGGTGAGATTGTTCAAGTTTGAATTTACGTTTTTGACTTCCTTTGATCTTTGTTGCTTAACATTAGATTGCATTTAGAGCATTTAGATTTGTATTGCATGTTTGCTTTGATCTGTTTCTTTCTGCACTTTCTAGATGTTACTTACATCCATGTCTTTTATTATTCATCTTTCTTCTTGCACTAACATTTCTTCTTTTCTACATCTTCACCACCCTTATCTATTTTCCTCTATCCTTTTTCTCTTTCTATCATCTTCTAGTTCTCTCATCGATTTTGAGAGCACACTCATGTTCTTTGAACACGCCTGTCCTCTTGAGGGGGCATACCTTCACCTGTTTTACACTGGGGCATTACTGGGGCATATTTCTTATCGATTTTCTTTGACACAACGCCGAAATGACATTGTATCAAAGAGGGGAAAATGTAGACACTGAAATCTGGTTTAAGCCTCTGACTTCAATATTCTTATTAATTCATACTTCTCCCATGGTCATGATTAAATAATGTCAATTATTTGATTAATTCACTTTAACTTTAATTCTTCTATTAATTAAATAATCTTAATTATTTAATTAATTCACACTTTTCTTTATTCTATCTAATTAATTAAATAAACACTTTTTATTTAATTATGTTACTAATTAACCTTATCCTTCTTGTCAAATTAAATAAATTCTTATTTAATTTACTCTTTATCATACTTCAACTATAATTAAATAAATTCTTTATTTATTTAATTGTTCATTTAAATCCTTTCATCACTTAATTAAATAAATCTTATTTATTTAATTATTCTTCAAATATCAAATCTTGAATTAAATGAATTATTTAATTCATGAATTCTATTTTAATGCATTCCTCTATATTTAGATAATTGTGTGAGTTATCTAGTATTCACTTTTACTCGACTCAAAGATCTATTTCAAATCGCTCAGTTAACTCTTGTTTTAATGTCTGAGTGGCGTTCTCGAGTAATCTCTTCGTCAAATCATTCAATTGTCCAGTGCTAACTCAATTACGTGTACATGCATATTAATTAAATATTCTTATTTAATTAATTAAACCTTGTGTGTGCATTCGAACAAGAGTTGCTTTAATCCATCTTTATCTTTGTCATGCAAAGATAATTCTTTTGTTTTCGAATACCAAACTGGAAGATGAAATCATTTATTTAATCTTTAATTCTATTTCTAATTTGTATCACTCATGTCATTACTAACTATTATCAGAATGCATGACTAATCAGTCGATCTCAACTATTCGTTGATCTTTCGATCCTAGCATGTCATTCGAATAATCAATTTTCTATAAATTGATCTCTCATTCTTCATTCCAATCTCTCTCGAAATCATATAATCTCTCTCGAAATCTTATTACTTTTTAGAGCAACTATCTTGAATCTTCGATGTTTTGCTAAATCACTATCATAGGCTATACTTGCACGAACTTACAAAAAATTTGAGGGCAATTATACTACAACAGCAAAATGGAGAAGGGCAATCGAGATCAATCATGGAAATACGTAGCAATTTGGTGAGATTGTTCAAGTTTTAATTTACTTTTTGACTTCCTTTGTTCTTTGTTGCTTAACATTAGATTGCATTTAGAGCATTTAGTTTTGGATTGCATGTTTGCTCTGATTTGTTTCTTTCTGCACTTTCTAGACGTTACATCGTTAAGTGGGAAATTTTTCCAGATTCTTACAATTCATGGATCACTAAAGCTGACCTATTGAAGCATAATCGACCAGAACCAAGAGGTTAATATTTTCTCAAATGAGGGGATAATGATGCAGAGCATCTCCTTTAATGTCCCCTACCCACGTTTTGACTATGGAATTAAGGGAACTTGCTATTTTTGGTTTCCTTTTTTGTTGTCTCCATTGTGTTTTTGTTGTTTCCATTTTTTATGTCAATTTTTGGGCATGGACCTATTTTTGGTTGTGAGTGGCATGTGACCTAGGCAGCTACACACTAATTGGGGCTATTTTTAGTGGGGTTTTTGGGTTTATGTTGTGGGGGGGGAGTTGGGGGTAAGGGGAGTTGATTTTGGGGAGAGTATTGTTGTGTTTTCTGATATGTAATGTCTATTTCAAATCTAGAGCAATAAGATGAAAATATTATTTCTCTGAATCTATTCCTATTTTATTTGTTGGAATCTTTTTTTTTTTGCAGATTTGTGCAATTGGCAGTGGTGTTGAGCTGCATCAATTAGCTTTTTCCTCCCTCGCACCTTCCTTCTACTTAGAGGTTCACAACCCTGTGAATTTTTGTCACCCCAAATTTTGGCCTATTAAGTTAACTTTTCTTATATTTATATGTTTTGTTTCTATATTTAGGTCAACAAAAGAATAATTGAAAGAATAAATATTTAGAGTCCATTTATTTTTTAAATATAAAGACACTAATTCTAAAGTAAATAAACTAAAGTAAAATCATGAATTTTGTAATTATGTTGTAAATAAAATAATTCTTTTTGCAATAAAGTAAATACATTATTTTGTAAATATGTAATTGTAGACACCTTAATTTGACCACCCCTCATATGGTCAAATTCACCCCTTTTATTCCTCTGTCCCACATCCTTCATTTGCATTAATTAAATAATTTATTATTTGATTAATATTACCCTACACTCTAATGTCCCTAAGGTATTTAATAAATCAATTAAATACCTTATCCACTTTTCCTCTCTAAATTAAATAAATACCCCAATTTATTTAATTTAGCCATTTTTCCTTTATGAATTTTAATCAATTTTTAAATTCATTCTTTCTCTCTCCTTGTCACATCCTTCGTAATCCTTTCTAGTCTAGATTAATTTAATTAATCTATGATTAGGATGTGCACAACCTTAATCATGATTATGGTCACATCCTCCATAATCTCCCACTTGTCCTTAATCTGTCCTTAATCTTCCTAATCTCATGTTTGCACAACCTTAATCACTTAATTAGGTCAACCTAATCCCCATTCCATTTATGGCGTGTGTCCTAAGTCAACTGCCTTAAATGCATTATCCTTTTGGAGAAGGCAACCCTTTCCCCATGTGAATTTTTAATTCACATTTAATCCCCCAAGGAATTTCAAGGAATTTAAAATTCCTTCTCTCATCCCCATGTGGATATTTGAGGAATTTTTAATTCCTCATATGTCTTTTCACCCACATGTGGACAAGGACCTCTTTTATGAGGAGATCTTGTCCAAATCCTAAGGTACTATGTAGTACCTCCACATCATCTCCTCCTTGCCAATCTCACCTGCCACATGTCAAGATGTGAGGGCTTGTGAGTTCTCAATTCACCCCAACCCTTGATCTTGTCCATCTTGGCTCAATCTGGGCCTTCCATTGTTTAGAGAAAATTCCCCTAAAGTTGGTGGAATTTTCCCTTATTTACATTCATCACTTTTATAATCCACTTTAGCACACTTAGCATTCTAGTACTTAAGCCAAGCATCTACCATTGTTGTAGCACCTATTGAGTTTTCATCTTGCATCTTTCATAATACCCATATCCACTATTTCATTCCTCGTCATCTCAAGATCATTTAAAGCTAGGTTTTATGTTGTTTTTCCAACAAAGGAGCACACAAATCAAACAATTGAAGGGCCAACCAAATTATCAACTCAAGCAAGGTAAAAAGTTCCATTTTCTTTTATTTTGTTTTGAGTTCAACTAGGCTAATCTTGAGGTGATTGTTTTGTGTATTTGCTTAGTTGCACTAGTTAATTTTACATCTTAGGTTAGGAAATTCACACTTCACACATTTTTGGCACGCTCGGTAGGACCCACATCACGGGTTTGCATTTTATTGTTTGTTGTTGTTTAAATTTTGTAGGTTTATATTTTTACACACAGGGGCAAATCTGCCCCGAGGAGCGAATTTGCTAATTACAGAGGAAAAATTGCATTGGGCACAGGTGAACATGACTTCGCCCTTTCGTGAAAAGGGGCGAACTTGAGGCAAAAGGTGAAATCAATCGATATAGAGGCAGATACATGGAGGGTCTCCCAGGACGGGCGACACTACTGGTTACAACGGCGAAATTGAGTCACTCACAAAGGTGGAATCAAATTCTCCCATCCACTTAAACAAGCGACTGTAACTTTTCCCATCCCCCTGAACAGACGATCCCATTCTTCAGACATATGTGAATTTGTCTCACACAAAGGCGAGTTTGAGGTATTCCAAAACCCTTAATTTTTCAATTTGAGCATCAATTTGGTTTTGATTTTGGGTATTGATCTGCTAACTCATTTGTCTGTGAGTGTGGGATTTAAATAACTATTTGTGTAGCTTATTCACCCTCGTTTGTCCAAGATCAGAGGTAGAAACTACTAATGTGTGTGTTGCAGGATGAGCAGTCCCAGACTTTAGTTAGCTATGTCTATTGTTATTCACACTAATCTAGGTACACGTAGGTTAATTAGAGGGTCAATAAACTTTTTTTGTCCTGTTTGGGAGCAAGTTGTTGACGTATCCACTCCCCTTGCACCTTACAGTGATCTTGGGTGACAAGATATTGAAGCTTGTTCTAGTCCAGTCTAGTCTACCTAGGAAGTGCTAGTGCATCTAAGCTCTCCCCTTGTGCTACATGGGAGCCTGGGGACCAGCTGAAGTGTCTAGTATTTCCTTCCCTTAGTGGGACCTGGCTGGGATTTCATCACCTGGGGGATGATCCCAACCACGTGTTACCAGCGGGGTATATAAAGGGGGAGAACTAAAGTTATACCCCAATCCTGTCACGTCATGTTTAGCGAAGTGTCGAAGCTAGGGTGATACCTAGATAAGACATGTAGAGTTGGTACGAGTTTCCAATACCTCATTGGGGATCTTGACCCACGCTTGTGATGGGATGATGTTCACGGTTGTTCATCACATACCTAGCGTATATCAAGGACGCATGAGATAGCCTTGTATAGCCTAGATAGAGACATGTGTTTTAGCCACGGCTTGGTGTAGTGTAGGGGATGCACACCGTACCCTGAAGTTACTCACCATGTACTCCCTTGGGTTGAGATATAAATCCTTGTGGTGGACTACAATAGTCTCTGAGAGAGCATGAAGGTAAGCCCGTGGTGTCTATTGATGACCTTGTGCCACTAAATCGCTAGTTATCCACCTTCGCAAGAAAGGGTGATCTAAAGAACCACCCCGATATCATGGAGTATTAACCTTGGGTTTTTTGCGCAAGGTGGTGGGCCTACATCAAGTTTGTAAACCCTTCATACTAATTTTAGGATTGTTCTACCTAGTGTGTCTTCATTGTACGATACCAGTGATTATTATCAGTTGAGTCAGTCCAGCCTCTTTATTTGTTGTTTTCCATGTTTTCTATCCTTTGTCACAGTCATCCCTTGCCCTCAGGGGTGAATTTGCTTCTCATAGAGGAAAATTTTCCTTGTGGATAGGCAATCCTTCCCTACAAAGGGGCAATTCCGCATCCTTTGTCCATTCTATGTCATCCTTTAGGCGAGTCTATCCTTGTTAGGGGAAAATTTTCCTGTGGGTCCCTTAGTCAAGTGACCCCATGTCCACTTGTTCTCTGGAATAGGTGATTTTGCTCATCCCTTAGGCAATTTTGCATCACTCTATATCTCGCAAGTCTTCCTGTTCACTTAGGATAGGTGATCCTGCCACCTCTTTGGGTGATCTCGTGTCTAGTCTGAGTCCTCCCCATTGTAAACTCCTTAGAATAGATGAACCTATTGTTCGCAGGGGTGAACATGTCTTCGTCTAAGTCATCCTCATCTGTACCGTTCAAGACCTATGCAATCTTGTCCATCCTATAGGCGATCTCATTTTAGGAATTTTTGTTTGCATCCTCACTGTTAAAGACATAGGTGAATCTGTGGTCCTTAGAAAGGTGAATTTGTCATCCCTCGATAGGAAAATTTTTCTGTGTCTGTATAGTTCAAAACTTAGGAAAAATCTTCATCCCTCGATAGGCGATTTTTCCCGTGTCCGTACATCCCAAGAAATAGGCCAATTAGTCTTCCTCGTTAGGCATTTTTATGAATCGTGTCCACCTATTCCCCTTTGGTGTTTCAAGAGATTTAGGAGATCCTGCATTTAAAAAAGCGATCCTGTCCCTAGATAGGAGAATTTGTGTTGTGAGTCCGTCTGTTTCTTGTGGCTCCTGAAGAGATAGGCGAAGTTGAGTCCCATAGATAGGCGAAGTCACTCAACACAAAGGCGAACCTGTGGTCCTTAGATAGGCGAAGTTGTCACCTAGAAAGGAAAATTTGTGCTACATAGAGGCATATGCACTGCCCATAGAAAATCCAGAGAGTTAATCCTTCTGGCCACTGAAAGCCCATCATTTTCCAAGTTTGTTACCATGATTGAAAATTTTTTATCATCATTTGTCCTCCTGTAATTGTCACTTTAGTCCATTTTTGTTTTCCAAAAGTCATCAATCCATCAATCAAATCATATAGGTGTGTCTTAGAACATCCCTAGAGTGCATATGCATCATTGGTTTATCAATCCCAATCACCTAGACTTAGCTTTAGGGGTTTTTATCCAAGTTGGCTTTGGTGTCTAATCCTGATCGTCATCCTTCATACCTACTTAGGATTATCATCTATCCTAAGTTAGTAATCATCTTTGAACCAATCAATCTACTTCCATCTTGGGGTAGATTTGGTGTCTTAATCAACCTTTTCGTAGTTTAATCCGATCATCGACACCTTTCATCATCTAGTCAAACTCTCAAACTTGGTTTAGATTCAATCTCATCAATCCAAATCCAATCAATCATATGACCCTATCACTCACCCAATCTAGTCAATCAATCTATTCAAATCCAATCCAATCCATTATCCCAGTCATCTTAGTCAATCAATCAGTCAATCATCTCATCTAGTCAACCTTTAGTCACCACTTAGGTCATAATTTAACTGCATCCTATAGCTCAACATCATCTTAGCTCACCTAGTATTTTTTCACTTTTATGTCCATTACCACCTGATCACAAGCAAAGAAACTCATGGAAAAAAAACATGCCCAAGGTACCCAGCCTCACATCCCTCAGGATCCCACCAACGATGGCTCATCACAATCCAATAATAAGGTCCACACCACATTGCCTCATGCTGATGAGAGCATGGTCAACCAACTTGAGGTCATGGTTGATGAATATCTTAACAACCCCATCAATGTCCAAATGATGGATTGTCTCCTTAATGAGTGTGGGGATAAAATCGTTGCCACCCTACTCTTGAAGAGAGTTAAGCCACCGTTGGGGCTCCATCTATCCAAATATGTCAATATCACACCTTTTGTGCCCCAGTGTCTCAAGATCCTTAGAATTCATAGAATAATCTAGATAATTCATACACCCTCGAGGGTCCACCACAGGATAATTGGTATCAACCTAGGTTTGGAAATGTTGTGCTCTATCAAATAACACCCCCTATGCACCTCCTTGGGTTCCAATCTTGGTTAAGGGAGCATCGCCTGATCCTCACAATCCCTAAGGCACTGATCCTAACAATCCTTTTATCTTGGGCATGCCACAAGGTCCTTTTAATCCACCAAGCCTGAATGTCCCGCAAGGTCCAACCCCCATACCGTCTGCACCACCTCTTACATTGAACCAATCGATTCAATTATCGAGGAACGTTGGGAGAAACCATTTTTCTACGCTACCTCCACCTCTTGGATCTACATTTGTAGCAAACTTGTCACCACCTCCGTTCACATCCCAACAACCACCTTAAGGCAGCATCCCATCTTCACATCAACCACAAGGCGATCTGCAACAAACCTCATTGCAACCTCCACAACATACTCACATCCCATCTCAACCATCCCATCAACAACCTTTGTAGCAGAATATCCCAATCCCATCACAACAACAACAACTGCCCTTGCATCAGTCACAAGGTAATCCATCGCAACCTCCTCATCAATCATAAGCCCCTTTGCATCAACAGATATTACAACAAACCCCATCCTTCCAACAAACTAGATTCCTTAGCAACCTCAAATTCCATCTCGGCCTCTTTATCAGCAACCACCTTCTTATCAACAACCCCCTCAGCATTCCCAAATCCTGACACAACCACAACAATCCCACCAACAAATTCTTGACAACATTGCTGCTCAGTACTGATATCACCCCCGAAGAACCTACTATGTGCAACCTGCTGCATCCAATCCCAACCCTGCTTATTTGTACCACAATCCACAATAGTTCCAACAATAGCCATCCTATGCTACTGCTTCACAACTGCAACAAAATGTCCATTAGCAACTGCCCTATTTGCAACAACCTCCATATTCTTCCCAACAGTACGTTTCTTATAATTATCAATCCAATCTGTATTACTCGCAAAAGTAGCCATCCTATCAGTAGGGTGCATCCACCTCATATTACCAAGCATCTCCATCATATCAACAAGGGGCCTCCTCTTTGTATTATCAAAACCCAACATCATATCAACAACCATATACCACTCCCCAATCCACATATCCCAATCAGTATCAACAAACTCCATCATATCCACCTCCACCATCACATGATCAAACCATCCCGACTCCATCTCCATCTTATCAACAATATGCTGCCTACAATCAATCCAATCTATCTAATCCTCCTCCATCGAAACCTTTCAATAAGGAGTGGGAAGAGATAAAAACCGTGTTGAAAGACTTACAAGCAGGGACATCCAAAAAGTCTTTCAAATTCAAAGAGATTTTCCTCTATCCATTTGATCCCTCGATTTCGCTTGTTCCTTTCCCTAGGCATTTTGAAATGCCAAAGTTTGACAAGTACAAAGGAACTAAAGATCCAAGAAACCATCTCCATGAATTCTACTCACATTGCCAAGAAGTCTTGCACAAGAACAACTATTCCCTAAGAGCCTAATGGGGATAGCTCTAGATTGGTTAACGGGTCTTCCAAAGGGATCCACCTCTTCTTTCATGGATCTTTCAGAAAAAAAATTCGCACACTTCTCCTTCAACCTGGAGAATTACATTGATACCTTAGATCTTCTTAGAAAAAAACAATGTGAGGGAGAAACTTTTGAAAGCTACCTAGAAAGGTGGTGTGCCTTGGCTAGTCGACTGAAGTCTCATCTCAGTGAGAAAGACATGGTGACCATCTTTGTATTGAACACTCATCTAGACATGGTGCATAATCTTAATCTTCATTGTGTCACCTCCTTTTCAGAGGTCATAGAAAAGGGAACTACCATTGAGAGAGCCCTTATTGCCAAAGGACAAATTAAAATCTATAACCCTGATAAGGATAAGTCATCTGAAGATAAGTCCCATTATTGGAACAAAAAAAAAATGTTGTCAATGATGGTGTCATTGATACCAAGCATGTCCAAGTAGCCAACACCTCACAAAGAGCACAATATGTCCCTCATCAACAATCAATTGCCAATTTCATATATATGCCACAGGGTGCAACCCATCCTCATCAATAGCCCAATCAGAATAATCAGGGGAACAATAAACACTCATTTACTCCCTTGGGTGAACCTTTAGATGTCATCTTCAAAAGGAACCTACAAGCAAGTTATCCAGTCACCTATCCTGTGACTATGCTTTTTAACGAGTCCAAACCGAAACCAACCTGGTATAGGGAAAATGAGTATTGTGACTTTAAAAAAATCAAAGGTCATTCCACTAACAAGTGTCAAGGACTTAAAACGTATATCCAAGATCTTATAGATCGAGGAGATAAAGTAGTGGAGGCTAATAAGGAAACATTGTCCAATGCTCAACTAATATATCAAAACACTTTCCCCAAACACTACCAAGGTTCCTACAATTCCAATGCCAATCCCAGGTTAAGCAATAAAAATAATCAAAATAACAACACAAATAATGTGAGCTATAAGAATGTACCCTATAACTATGATGGCATTGTCATTTGCATCTGTCAAGTCGAACCACGCGTTTCCATGATCTATGTGAAGGGTAAAGATCTGCAGTGTGTTGTTACAACCTATCATACTCGTATCTCCGTTCTTGGTCGTTCCACATCATCCCAGCCAATTTTTTTGAGATCCTAGTATAATATTCTTGATCATCTTGGAAAGACTCCTGCTCAAATATCCATCTTGGATTTGCTTAAGTCTTCCCCCATCCATCAAGAAATCCTAACCAAAGCTTTGCAGGATACCCACGTGCCTAATGATATCGATCCTACTTAGTTTCAAGCCTTGGTGGGACATTTTTCATCAAAATATTAGCCATGCTTCAGTCAAAATGATATGTCATCCATTGATTCAAACCACAATCGGCCCCTTCATATTGAGGTCCTCATAGCCCATCATAAAGTGAAAAGGGTCCTGGTATATAATGGCTCTGCCCTCAACCTTTGTATGCTAAAGTTCATAAAACGGGTAGGGTATACCCACATTGACTTGAACAAATCAGGTTATCACCATCAAGGCTTATGACAACGTGGAAAGGGATTCTAAAGGAATCATTTTTCTTCCCATCCAAGTTGGCCCCATAGTGCAGTACACCACATACCATGTCCTTGATCTAGACCTCCCATACTATCTCCTCCTTGGTTTTCCATGGATCCACGCCATGCAGGTTGTTCCGTCCACTTACCATCAATGCCTGAAGTTCCCATTCTATGGGATGGAAGTAACCATACATGTTTATCTGCAACCATTTGAATTTTTTTTTTTCTTTAGAAGCTTCCTTCCCCCACTCCCACTACTGTCCAAGAGTAGAAGTGGGGGCATCTTAGACATCATCCTCCAATCCATCATCCACCACCTCTGAATCCACAATCACCAAGGTCTAGATCATAGATAAGTGTTGTGGGGAATATGACATGCGCACTGCTCTAAATGTGGCAACCATGCTACCATATCCTCGTACAAATGGTCAACCTTCTCAATCTGCACCAAAAGAAGAAGAGAAGACAATAACACTTAGCTCTAAGAACATGGGGTCTAATACCTTCTGATCTCCTAGAACACGACAAGATCAACCAGATGATGGAATTAGTTAGTAGATATACAAGGAAGAACTTTAGCCTTCCCCCCCTCTTATTTATTACTTTCAAGATACATATCCTCGTGCATCCATATTGGCTAAAAAATAAAATTATCAAGGGGGAGGTCTTGGCATAGAAGAACAAGGAAGATTGTAGCTTGTTGACACTCTTGTGTGACCGAAAAATTTGGGCTTAGGCTATGATAAAAAGCAAAAGGGTCCTACACCATCAACTAGTACCTCTAATAACATTAATGCGGATAATGGTTCCCTTGAGGCCATACTTGAGGAAGAAACCATCATATGCTCTTATGATGATGTAGATCTCTCTGACCTATTCAACTACCTATTTTTCTTTACCATCATCCTTTCCCTTCACCATCTCGAGCTTATTGATTAGGACTTACGAGGTAGTGCACCTATCGACACCTTCCCTTCAGTGGACACTTACGTACATCTCATTGGATTGGGGGAAGATGAACACCCTAACTACAAAAGTAAAAAGAGGAAAAATAAAAAAAAGAGTCATCTATTGAAAACCTCTCTGAGGCACTTCTTGACTCATCAAAAGTCAAAATAAAGGGAGTATCTAATAGTGAAAACCTCGATGAGGCACTGGAGGATGGGGATTTTCATCTTCCCCTTGTAGGAGATCACTTGTCCAAACGATCTTCCATCTTGATCGAAGAGACACAGGATGTCAACTTGGGAACATAAGAAGACCCTAAGATCACATATGTAGCAGAATCATTGTCAGAGGAAGAGCATTCTATCATTGTTAATCTGTTAAAAGAAGGAATCATCAATTTTTCATGGACCTATTCAGACATGCCAGGATTAGATCCCACACTAGTTGTACACCATTTGGAAATTCATCCAGATGCTAAACCTGTCAAACAAAAGCTAAGAAAAATGCATCCTCGGGTAGCTTTTCTCATCAAGAAAGAATTGGAGAAACTATTAGAGGTTGGGTTCATAAGACCTATCGATTATTCTAACTAGATATCCAATATAGTGCTTGTCACCAAACCAAATGGGAATATCAAAATCTGTATAGATTTTTGGGATCTCAATAAAGCTTGTCCAAAGGATGATTTCCCTCTTCCAAACATTGACATGTTGGTGGATCTTACAATAGGACATGAGATGCTATCCCTTATGGATGGATTTTTCGGCTACAATCAAATCAGGATTGCACCAGAAGATCAACATAAAACTGCCTTTACCACTCCTTGAGGCACCTTTTGCTACAATTTCATGCCCTTCGGCCTAAAAAATGCGGGGGCAACCTATCAACGTGTTATGCCTGTAATATTCCATGACCTCATCCATATCATAATGGAAGATTATGTTGATGACTTATTGGAGAAGTCCAAGACCAAAGAAGAGCATCCCATGATCCTAAAGAAAATCTTTGAACAGTTAGAGCACTAAAAGTTGCATCTAAATCCAAAAAAGAGTGTATTCGGAGTTACATCTGGAAAGTTGTTGGGCTTCATAGTCTCTCGAAGGGGTATCGAGGTAGATCTAGCAAAGGTTAATGCCATTATGGAAATTTCCCCGCCAGGTAATCTAAAGCAATTAAGGAGCCTTCAAGGAAAACTTTAGTCTATCAGATGCTTCATAGCTCAGCTTGTTGACAAGTGTCAATCATTCACTCATCTGCTACGTAAAGACATTGCTTTCAAGTGGGATTTTGAGTGTCAGCAAGGCTTTGATAAGATTAAGGAGTACTTGGCTCATCCACCTATCCTAATGCCTCCTATTCTAGGAAAACCACTTTTGTTGTACATCTCAGCTACATTTGTTGCACTGGGGGAATTACTAGCACAACATGATGAGTCCTCTAAGGAATGAGCAATCTATTATATCAGCAAGACTCTTGTAGGCTACGAGATCAACTATTCTTCAATAAAAAATTCTTGCTTGACAGTGGTCTTTAGTTCACAAAAGCTTTGGCACTACATGCTTAGTCATCCCATCAAGCTGATCTCAAAAGTTGATCCACTTAAGTACCTATTATCCAAAACCTCCTTGACTGCCGCATGGCCAAGTGGGTCATGTTATTAAGTGAATCTGACATCGAGTACGTGGATTGAAAAGAAATTAAGGGACATGTAATAGCAGATCAGTTGGTCGATGCCCCTTTTGTTGATGCATATCCATTAGTAGTCGAGTTTCTTGATGAAGGAGGCCTTACAGTCACAGAAATAGATACATGGAAACTCTAATTTTATGGGTCATATATGAATAATGGAGTTGGTGAAGGTGTCCTATTCGTCACTCCTCAAGGTGACTACATCCCAAAGTCATTCAGGTTAGCTTTTCCATGCACCAACAATATTGCTAAGTATGAAGCTTTAATCACTAGCCTTAGAATCGCCATCCAATGGAATATCTCTCGTCTTCATGTCTTTGGTGATTCACGACTCATTATCAAGCAGGTCAATGATGAGTTTCAGACAAAAGACGATAAGTTGTTGCCATACAAACGTATGGTGAATGACTTTAAATTTCACCTTCATCCAATTCGAGCAGATTCCCATAGTCCAAAATAAAGAAGGAGATGCAATTGCTATGATTGGTTCCCTCATCAACATGCCCAGAGATCGAATAGACTATGAGTTTCTAGTTGAACAACTCCTAATCCCGACATATGATGTCCGTGATAGTGAGATGGTGTGATATCGTAGGTCCCAATTCACCCTGGTATCATGACATTTACACTTACCTCTATGACAATGTCCTACCATTTGATCTTACCCACAATCAACGTAAATCATTTATCCAACGAACTTCTTGCTATACCATCGTAGGAGTTAAACTTTACCAAAGGGGGTATGACAGTACTCTTCTTCGATGCCTCAATGATTCAAAAGCCTGCACTGTGTTAAACGAGGTACATAATGGTGTCTATGGGCCCCATTCCAACAACATGGCCTTAAAAAAAAGGATTCTCAAAGCTGGTTATTATTGGCCTACTATGGATCATGACTCTTGTGAGTTCGTGAAGAAATGCCTACCTTCTTAGCAACATGTAGATTTGATCCATGCTCCCGCACAAGACTTCCAGCCCATCAGAGCACCATGGCCCTTTTCTCAATGGGGTTTTTACTTGATTGGAAAGATTTACCCTCCATCTTCTGATGGCCATACTTTCATCATCACAGCCATTGAATACTTTACCAAGTGGGTGGAAGAAATTCTGCTCTCTCAAATCATAGGTATTTAGATATCCAAATTCATCCTTTTCCATATTCTCTACAGATATGGAATCCCATCCACTATCATCACCAATAATGAAAAGCCCTTCAAAAATCAATTTATGAAACACCTTTGTGAGACATATCATATCCAACATCGTTGGTCCACACCCTATTACCCAAAAGGTAATGGTCAAGCGAAGGAAACCAACAAGACCCTCATTAAAATCCTCAGTTAATAATACTGGTCGAGATTGGCTCCTTCATCTCCATCCCACCCTTTGGGCCTACCGCACATCCATTCGCACTCCCACTAGCACCACCCCATACTCTCTTGTATATGGTTTCAACACAATCTTGTTGATCGAAGTCAAGATCCCATCACTTAAAATATCTCTGAAGAATATGATTACTGATGAAGATACTCGGGTTGCATGACTCAGTCAATTGGAACTCCTAGATGAAAAATGGATCAAGGCATACAATCGCCTTCAAGCATATCAACATCGTCTTAGGAGGAGCTACAAAAAGAAAGTTTGTCCTCGCGAGTTTAATATTGGTGACCTAGTCCTCAAGGAGAATCAATGTACCTTGCAAGATCAAGACAAGAAAGGAAAGTTTGAGGCAAATTGGTTGGGTCCTTCTGTTGTCACATCTAAATATGGTTTTGGGGCATATAGGCTTGCCACACCTAAGGGGGAACCCTTAGAGGGGCCTATCAACATCATGCACCTGAAGAGGTTTTACACCTAAGTCAGTTGGGTTATCCTATCATGAAAAATACCAAAAAAAAAGTAAAAAATCATCAAAAAACAAAAAAAAAGGTCAAAAAAATCCAAAAATAGTAAAGAGAAATAATTCATACTATGGTGAAAACCACCCTTGGTGGCACCTTGGATAAGTACGTTTGGTGAAAATTTGACAACAGGAACCACTCATAGAGGGATTAATCATTATCTACCTTGCGTCCTAGTTACTTTATGCTTCCATCCACCCTATCAGCATCTCCTATCCTTGCATCATATCGATCCCATCCTCCTATTGGCATCCCATCATTCGTCGCTTAGTATATTTTGGTTGAGCATTGGATGATTGAAATCAGCTATCCGAAATCCTGAGCTTTTATCCTAAATCTGAGTTTTTTGTTCCTTGTGTGTCCACATCGTTTGTCGGTCTTGTGTCATCATCTAGGATCTTTCATTGTGTCGGTCATCATTAGGTCCCATCCTATCCTTGGTCCCTTTTATCGAACTATGAGACCCCTGCGCTTTCACTTAGGCAAGGTCGATCATTTGATCGGCCCCTGGGGCATTTTGTTTGTCCATTCATTGTCATCCATCATGGTCTCCATTGTCCTCTTTTCACTTTTATCCATGGTATTTTATTGAACTACGAGGGCTTTGTGCTTTCATGTAGGCGAGGTTAATCTCTAATCAGCCCCTAAGCCCCTAGGTCTTTAGGGTGTGTCTTGTTGTCGTGTCGTCAGGTATGTCCCTACCTAGCTGGTTCTTAACTAATACAATTTGTTAGTATCTTGAGGTCCAATTAGTTACGAATATCTTGAGTCATGTTGATCATCTAGCCTATTCTCCATCTTTGGTCTTAATAGGATGTATGCTTCCTAATCATACCGCATCAATCCCATCCACCCTTTTGATCCTATGGCAAAGGAAATTTGACATTTATTGTGATCTTTTGACGCTTTTGGATTTTTTTTATCATTTGAGCTTCCTATTACACCTTGTCATGGTTGCCACGATCCATCATATCATGGTGAGCTTTGATTGGTAAACATAGGAGCATATCTTGATCCTTTGTCTAATTTTTTCTTCTTGGTTGTCCCACGTTGTACCCACAAAGATCCTTGTGGTCTTGTGTTACATTGGGGCATCCTTTGTGCTTGTGGTTATCCCAATACCTGGCCTGACTAAATCCCCCATGGCTTTGGGGTGTTGGGATAGCCTTCTTGTTTGTTGTGTTTGTCTTGTGTGTGGGACACTAATCTACCTTGGTTCCTCATACCCTGACGTATCATGTCTTATACTATAGCAAAAATTAGTGCTCATAAATTGGAAAAATAGCATTAGGATTGCATTTCATGTAACATCTCATTGCATTGCATTTCCCCATCCATCCTTCCCCTAGCCTATGGTTAGTGATTTTGGTTGTGCAAATTTTCCCCATCTACCCATCCTTCTTCTCAAGATTCTTAAGGTTTTGACAGGTGCAATATTACACCCATCGTTACTCTTCTTGATATGTGATACATTGTCACACCTATCATTATTCACTTAGGTTCATTTCATCTCATTTTTCATTCATCATTATCATGTTCATTTTAAGTTGTTTAGATTAATATATATTGGTTATTCTAAGCATCTTAAGTTCATTTCATTATCATGTCATTGCATTATCATTTTAGGTTGTTCTATAACTTCACAAGTTCACACTCCCACACAAATAGAAACAAGTGAATCCAATCATTAATTAATCTTGATCAATGTCATACTAAGCATTATCATGTTAATTTTAAGTTGTTTAGAATAATATAGATTGGTTATTCTAAGCATCTTAAGTTTATTCCATTCTCATGTCATTACATACACCACATTTGTCATTCATTGCATCCCATTACATTTTCATACCATAATCACATCATAATAACACATCCATGACATGCATCATAAAATTAAAACCAAATTGATTGTACAGTGTACAAACATACATCACCACCTACATCACAAATCATTAGTCTCATATCCATAGCATATAAAATAATAAATCATCCATCACATCCTACATTGCAAAGTGTTACATAATGCATTTAATCCATATCACCCACATAAACATATGCATAAATAATCATAGGCACATACATATATCATAATCATCATCATCATCATAATAACATACATGCATCATGATCATAATCCACATGCACATGAGCATGAGTAAACATCCATCACATAATAATCACATAGTGTTGACAATGTCAATCGCATATCATATAAATATCAAAATATATCATGTCCATCATAATCCATAATAAAACCATAATAATTCCATCATAAAAACATAACATGTCCATCATGTCTATCGAAATCCATCAAATAACATACAGGTACATAGCTTTGACCAAATGCAAAGGCTACATCTCCCAAACGAATAAAGAATAAAGAATAAACTAATCAATGAATGAAATAATCTCTAATATGTACTAGGGAATCTATAGCCTTTGTCCCTATCCATTGCACGTCCACTCTACACCTATCAAAAATTGGGATCTTGTCTCCCCTTTCCTCTCTATCTTGAGTTTCCTGCATCTGACCTCTGGGGGAGTCTACACCTAAACCTCTGCCTCTGGGGGGAGTCTCTCAGAAGTTGTTGTATCCCTGTGCATGTGTCACTCCTGAATAGGATGGTGTTGGCATCTGGGGTGCGGCTCTGAAATATGGAGATACCCTCTGTGTTGGATCTAGGACCACATGATGATAAGTAAACATATAGTAGCCTACCTTTGTCCTCGCATCTGCTACCTCTGTCGCCTGAGCCCTCGCTAGGTATCTCTCAATCCTGTACCTATCCCATAATCTAGTAATGTATCTCCTCTCCTACTCCTAGACATCATGTGCCATCCACATCTAATCTACATGTGCCTGTAACTAAGACATCTATTGTATTGCGACGTCTCTCTCGCCCTACCTGTGCCTTTTCCCTCTCTAATACTTCCCTTGTATCCCCCATTGTCACCTCGGTACACTCTATCTTGTCCCAGAGCTCATCCCTCTCCCTCTTGATCTCATCCCGCTCTCTCTACAGCTCTGCCATCTATCTCCTTAGGTCATCTCTCTCTGCCTCTGCCTCTCGCACTCTTCGTCCTACCTCGTCCACCAGGGCCCCATAATCCCTGTCTTCCTCGCTCCGCATCCTATCCACCTTTGTTTGCAACCTATCTATATCTACCTCAGACTCCCAGATTCGATGCTCTACAATCCTCAGGAAAGCCAGGGCTCTTGGGAGTAGAACCGCGGGATCCTCGGGTGGCAGTGGTATATACGACACTATCGCTAGGGGTGTATATTTGGAGTGTCCACCTCCATTGCCTACCACTCTCCTCTCACCTCTCCCTCTCCTCTCGCCTCCTCCTTCGGCCTCCTCTCCTCCTTCTCCTCTGTTGCACAACTAGTCTCCTCTTGTCATCCGATCCATATCCTAGGGCTCCCATAATCAGTTGTCCAGTCATAATCTGCCCTGGCCTCCCCTCTACCCACCATGCTGAATAGTGCACTGTCATCCCTACGTCTGTCGATCCTCCACTCCATGGGTACTGTGTCAATGGGACTTGATCCCACATCGCCCGTGCATAATCATTTATAATTGGCTCTCCCCATAGTGATGTCAACTCCTTGGTAATCCTATAAAACCTCTATGGTCTTGCAGGAATATCTTGTTGAATCCCAAACTGTCGTGTGACCCTATCCAGTCTGTGCAGCTCCATAATAAATGGATCCCATCTGATTAGATAGAAAACTGAAAATAAATAACCTTTGTGTCTCCTGTCATCATCCCTCCACCCGTGGAAGCGTCATGCCAAGTATGGTCTCCACGTGATATCCTCTAATCTCAAACTGTCTAGTCTCCTTCACCATCCCTCCAAATCTCCCACTAATTGGTAGTGCAACCTGCAACCGTGCTCTGTCACCCACCAGTATGCAGCTAGCAGCGTCTCATCTCTAACTCCAGCCACCAAGATATCCAGCCTAGCCACACTAATGTGCTCCCACGCCCACACCTGTAGTAGTGTCACATGGGTGATGCTCAATGCTCGTCTGTAGCACACGATGTGCATATCCTTGTAAAGATGTGCTAGTACACACGCTCCCCATGCAAACTCCCCATCTCTCCTCTTAACAATGTGTCTAACAACCTCAATAATCTTGAGGTTGCAGAAGCATTAGCTCCTATCTGGAAACAAGATCCCACTAATCAATCCACAAAGGTACAATGGCAGGGCTAGTACACATAACCCCAAACACACATCCAGATCTAGCTCTCTCCCCTGAATCAGAAACTCCACTGGTCCAAACATTGCTTGCAAACTCTCCTCCACTGGTAGGGTGTGGGCCCAACTAACCAAGTGCCCTCAGATGGGAAGTCGTAGAATACATCCTCTAGTGTCACTATCATCTCCCCTATTGGGAGATGGAAGGTCGACGTCTCCGAACTCCATCTCTCCATCAATGTTGTCAAAATTCCTCAGTGTGCTTGAATGTTGGGATATCCCAACATGTGTAGCAGTCCAGCCTGTGCCAACGATCTGTGGTCATGGGGATTCATCGCCCCTCGTATCACCTCCAACATCATTGAATGTCTCTCCCGAGTCTACATGACTCGAAGTTCTACATCCATACAGAACAATTTGTTAGTTTTTCTTGCTTTTTCTTCCTATTCTGTCATTTTCATCCCTAACCCAAGTTAGGAAAATTTTCCCCTATGTAGGGAAAATTTTCCCTTCTCCCTTTCCCAGTGTGTTCGCCTTTCCATCTAGCACGCTCGCCCCTTTGTTTCCCTCCGAAAAAATTTCCTATCTTCTAAGCGAATTCAACCCTTCCTTGTCCAGGCACAAATCCACTTGTTTTTCCCTCAAGGGAAAAGTCTCCTTCACCCTTTTCTCCCGAGGGGTGATTTCATATTTTCCTCTGCATCTTTCCTTCCCCAAGTGGTGAGTTTTCTCTCACCCTTTTCCCTCAATGGGCAGATTCGAATCCACCTATTTCCCCTTTTGGAAAAATCTCTTTCGCCCTTTTTCTGGTTTTGGAAAATTTGCATTTGCCTATCCCCGCGCATCCACCCCTGCATTGCACAGTCCCGCCATTTTGCTTGGAGAGGTGGTTTTGAAATCACCCGTCCCCAACGATTTTGGCTTTGCGTTATGCATTTACGCCCCTTTCCTCGGAGAGGTGATTTCAAAATTTCCCCTCCCCCAACACATCCGCCCCTTTGGAGTATGACCTCGCCCCTTCCCTCGTCGACCCTCTTGAATAGGTGAATTGTCCTTCCGACCGAGCGAATCCGCCCCTCTGTGGTGAACTTGCGCCCTAGATCTACCTAAATCCCAAATAAAAATATGCTTAAAAATTAAAATCAAATCACAAAGCAGGATTCTGAATCCTACCTGGCATGGTCCGCTCATTAGTAATAAAACTGTCGCACCTCCTCACCCTAGTGGATGAGCTCATTGTCCACGAATCCCTTGTCATTGCTCCTGTTAGCCACCGTTGTCACTCTTCTCTCTCTCTCTCTTGTCTATTCAACTGCCAAGTATGCAAAAGGTAAATAGTAATTTTCAAATTTACTATTTATAATTTTTACTTTTTGCACCTATTTAGCCTTTTAAATTTTGGGTAATTTTTACCCTTATTTAACCTCTTATTAATTCATTCACCCCTTTTCTTCTGCGGGCTGCCATTCGCACCCCGTTTGTCTGTTTTCCTCCATTCAAAACCCATTCTTCATGGGTTTTTGTGCTCTATCACGTGGTACCCTTTGTTTCTCCATATCGAGAAGTCGCCTAGGGCCCCTTTTTTTTCCCCATCCCTCTCAAGCGGGCATACCCTGCCATTTTCCTCCATTCTTCTGTCCTATCCACTTCCCTACAACACCGAGGCATTCTCCATTTTTTATGATTAGATAGGCTACACAACTTTTCCTGCATTGGGGCATCGCCTAACATTCCTTTCTTCTATCGAGTCATCTGTATTTTATTTTTCCTTGAAACACTATTATTCTAACAACATTTCAAAGAGGGGAAAAATGTATACACCAGAGTTTGACCACCCCTTCTATGGTCAAATTCACCCCTTTTATTCCTCTGTCCCACATCCTTCATCTACATTAATTAAATAATTTATTATTTGATTAATATTACCATAAAGTCTAATGTCCCTAAGGTATTTAATAAATCAATTAAATACCTTATCCCCTTTTCCTCTCTAAATTAACTAAATACCCCAATTTATTTAATTTAGTCATTTTACCTTTATGAATTTAAATCAATTTTTAAATTCATTATTTCTCTCTCCTTGTCACATCCTCCATAATCCTCTCTAATCTAGATTAATTTAATTAATCTATGATTAGGATGTGCACAACCGTAATCATGATTAGGGTCACATCCTCCATAATCTCCCACTTGTCCTTAAATTGTCATTAATTTGCATAATCCTGTGTTTGCACAACCTTAATCACCTAATTAGGTCAACCTAATCCCCATGCCATTTATGGCATGTGTCCTAAGTCAACTTCCTTAAATGCATTCTCCTTTTGGATAAGGCAACCCCTTCCCCATGTGAATTTTTAATTCACATTTAATCCCCCAAGGAATTTCAAGGAATTTAAAATTCCTTATCTCATCCCCATGTGGATATTTGAGGAATTTTTAATCCCTCATATGTCTTTTCACCCACATGTGGACAAGGACCTCCTTTATGAGGATATCTTTTCCAAATCCCAAGGTACTATGTAGTACCTCCACATCATCTCCTCCTTGCCATCTCACCTACCACATGTCAAGATGTGAGGGCTTGTGAGTTATCAACTCACCCTAGCCCTTGATCTTGTCCATCTTGGCTCAATCTGGGCCCTCCATTGTTTAGATGAAATTCCCCTAATATTGGTGGAATTTTCCCTCATTTGCATCCATCACTTTTGCAATCCACTTTAGCACACTTAGCATTCTAGTACTTAATCCAAGCATCTACCATTGTTGCAACACCTATTGAGCTTTCATCTTGCATCTTTCACAATACCCATATCCACTATTGCATTCCTCATCATCTCATAATCATTTAGAGCTAGGTTTTATGTTGTTTTTCCAACAAAGGAGCACACAAATCAAACAATTGAAGGTCCAACCAAATTATCAACTCAAGCAAGGTAAAAATTTACATTTTGTTTTGTTTTGTTTTGAGTTCAACTAGGCTAATCTTGAGGTAATTGTTTTGTGTCTTTCCTTAGTTGCACTAGTTGGTTTTGCATCTTAGGTTAGGAAATTCACATTGCACACAGTAATAAATAAAATAACTCTAATGTAAAACAAAGCACTCTTAAGTGAGTAAAAATACTTTTATGTTCTTTGTTTTAAATCTTATATAGATAGATAGATAGATGGGCAAGAATTTTCCAAGGTGTAGTGCCCATACATTAGAATAGAGAAAACACACAAAAATCCTATAAAGAGCTCATGTTGTTGTTTACAATTTAACTCAGATACATGTCCATCCCTATTTCTACTGTACACCAAAAATTTTGAACCATTGGTGAATTTTCCATCACACACCTTTTGTTGTTGTGAGAGGAGGGAAAATATTGTTCGATGAAAATGTCAAAGTCCTTCATTTTGTGTTTGATAGGTCTATATTAGAAGAGAAGGAATGCTTCAATTATTAGGGTAAATTCAATGGTTTTGAAAGGCCTCTAGAAATTTTACAAGGATTTACATAGGAAATATTGAGCACAACATAGATCATACATCAAACTAGGTTGCCAAAAAACAAGAATCAAGAAAAGAGAAAAGTAAAAGTTATCCAACATAAAGGATGAGTAGCTCAAGGGTTCCCAACTGTCAATAAAAAATTAGCTCCAAAGAATAGGTGAAACAAGAATAGATAGTCCCCAAACCAATCCTGGATCCTTTTGACATCTCTATTTGAGATCAAACATGAAAGTGTTGAGGGATCAAACTAGACTTTAGAGGGCTCTTCCTCCTTTTTTGTATCCATGAAATTTTTCTACCACAACATGTTTTGGAGTTGTCAGAGTATGAATTTGCTAAGACCCAAAGAATGTATGATAAAGAGAGAAATGCATGCCTCCACATTTCAGCATATTACAATGTTTTACCTTGCAGTTCTAAAGTTAATCTTATGAAGATGATATGTTTACTAAGTCTAAGTTTTAGATGATTTGGTTCACCACTAGCAGTTCTATAGATGACAGTGTGTTGTCTATGTTTTGGTAACCTGGTAGGTTGGTTTTTTGGTGTCTAATATTCGGTCTACGTCTATATATCTTCGATCAAGGATGTATACAGAGGGATTTAATGCATTATGGAAGCTCTTTGGACTCTCTAGTTGCTCCACAAATTGATATATACTTCTCTCCAACTTCACAGTCTGTCTATTGTGGATATCTTGATCTTTGTATTTTTGTGCCAACATGAACCAATTTGGAATGACAAAGGGAATGCAGAGAAATTTTGTTATATGCTATATCATTTTGTTGAAGGGGTCTGTAAAGTGTTTCTTTTTCCCTCTAGTACTGCCTTGGTTTGGAGTTGATGTTTTGATAGTTTGCTTTCTTGCCGAGCTGACTTGTCTTGTTGGGTTGATTGCACCAGGTGTTTAGATGTGTGCACTATTTTTGAAGACATGTTTCATGAAGTATATGTCTTGGATATCTCTTAGCTTGGACAACATAATATTTCTTTCTATGGAAAATGTGTTTGAAGACGACTTCATTGTAAATATTATATATCTTATATTTCATGTTTGTAGCCGATTTGGAGAATCTTTTGAAGGATGTGGATGGTATAAATAGAAGATAAAATATTTTGAGAAAGAGTGTGAGTGTGTTATGAATGTTTTGAGTATACAATGGGTGAATAGAGCTCATCATAATAGCTTTTGATCATGAAATGTGCCAAAGATCAGTTTTGACATATCTATAGTGAATATGAAGACTACTAAGAATAATGTGAGCATGTAAATGAGTAAGTTTGTTGAAAGAAGTGAGTTGTAAGCAACATAGCTTTTTGAAGCATTCGTATGTATCAAAGGAAGTGAGTTGAATGTAATTGTTCTGTATTGAAAGAATCCAATTGTATGTTGAGGTAGTGAACCTCTGTTGTGAAATTTGTAAAGATCAAGGAGTAGTGAACTTCCCTTGGTTAAAGACCATAAATACCTATTGTAAAAGTTATATTTGTGAGGCTAGATTTAGATAGTAGATCCAAGCAGCTTGCTTACTGTGGTTTTTCCCTTGTAGGGTTTTCCACATAAATCTAGTGTTATGCGTGTATGCATTTGTGTTCTTCTCCTTATCATGTTTTAATTAGTTAATCATTGTCGAATAAAAGAATTTGTTTAAGTACTGATTCACCCCCCCCCTCTCAGCATTGTTGTGTGTTCAACAAAAATAATCACCACTACTCCCAAACTTCAACATGAATACCAAAATTTCTACAATTGATTTCAACCATAAACACCACCCTTACACAATATCAAGATCATCAATGAAGATAATATTTATTTTACCTAGTAGCACTCACACAAATAAGACCTTTTAACATAAGTCAAGAAATTAGGAGCAAATAACCATGCCTTGAAAAATAGATTTATCCAAGAATATTAAAGACATTTATCGATATAACTTCATTTGCCACCCCTAAATATGAATTATCCATGTGCAAAATAGACCTCTCCAAACATATATTATTTGATTAACATTGAAATATTTCTAAATGGGGTCTCAAACTAGCTGTAATAAATCATTCAAACTATAGGGTGGTAATCTAAAGTTGTTATCAAATCCAAATAATAAAAAATGACATCACATAAATTCCATCATTAGGGCTTCTAGAACTCCCTACATCTTCCAAAAGATAGTGTTGCAAATATATTTTCAATCTTAGCTCTTGAAAACATTACAAATATTTTCAACCACGTATATGATTTCTACTATTAACCCATATAGTCACATTGTAACCAAAAACTACACTTTCAAAGAAAAGTGTCCCATCCTTCATATAAATTACTAGCCAATGATTAAAATAAGAAAAATAAAATGGTGACCAAATCTGAATTTTTATATCTATAACTAAAAAGAGCCATATTAAAATTAAAATAAGATTAACACATAAATCAACAACACAACCAAAATGGACAACAATAAAATAATCTATCTAAAATAAACATATTAACATCACTACTGAAAACTACCACATCAAGTGATCCAAATTTTTTATTAAGATAAAATGGGAAGGGTTTGAACCCATTACAAAACAACCATTAATGTATAGTAGAGGGGTCTCATAAGAGGTGAGATAACAAAAAATCTAAATAAAAGAAGACAAAAAACCAAAAACCAACAACCAACAACCAAGAGATATTGAGATAGGACCAATTATTGTTCTCCATGAAGATGGAGATCTTTTATGGCCTACCAATACTTGGTGAGAAACTAAAGTTTTTCTTAAAAAGACAAGGATTTTGAATTCTTCTTGTCAATGTTTTCCTTAGAAGTAGATAGTTTTTTCTCCACAGTCTTTCTTTTTTTTGTTGGAGCTAGTGGGGGGCATCCAAATTTTCTTCCCTAGCTCTCTTACCATGGTTACTTTTGAGCTCCTATTGAAACACATGTATTATGACTGTTGTATTCTTCATAGTTTCCTTGTTGTATTTGATAATCTCCTACAAAATGAGGAGGATCTCGTCTGGATTGCAATAGAGTTGTGCAACCTCATTTCTCAAGCTCACACACTCATCAAGAGACTCGATAGAACTTTTAATTTCCCAAACTTTTTTTCTAGATTGGCCCAATTATCAAAATTTTGAGTCATGCCTCGTAGTAGCTCCCAATGATCTATATCCTCCTCCTCACCCAACCAATATTTAGTCTTCTTCAAAACAATAGTCTCCAATTTTTCTAGATCTTATCCTTCATCGTAAACAATTAGGTCAGCAATCACTTAAGGATGTCATTTTGAATATTAGTGGCTTTACAAAGCTCATCCAATTTATTCATCGGGGAGGCACAATTCATACAGGGGTTTGGCATGTTCATAGAAGTAGCCTTTGGCTCCTGAGAATGACCAAGATCAATCTAAGGGGAAGAAGGGGGACTAGCAAATAAATTGTGAGACATAGGAGAACTAGGAGGAGAATCTTTGAGAGTAACATCTAGAGAAGGGTACTAGGAGGAGCCTGAATTGTCATCTAAAATGGAAATTTGGGGAGGTTCTTCAAATGATACCTTTTTCTTACCAAAAAGGGTAGGGGAATCAAATGCAAAGGTTTTGTATTTTAAAAGCTCGAGGGGAGTTAGACCTCATGACTTTGGGGTGTTGGAAGGGGGTGGAATAGGTAGCTAAAGAAGAGGTTTTGGGGTTACCCGCCAAAATACTAGTAACACTCTTGTGAACAAGGTAAGGGTTAATAACAAGAGGGAGGGAAGATAAGGCAATTGAGAGAGCCAAATTATACTAATAGAGTTTGTAGATCAAATCCTGATGAAGGGGTCGGGGTTTCCCATTTTCTTGCACAACCTTAATGGATTTTTCCAATGAGGAGTAGATCCAAAATGAAAAATTCATTTTAATGTTGTGACAAAAGTGATTTAACATAGGAAACAAACAAGCATGAAATATTTTAAAATGACCATTGAGGGTAACATACCTCATCAACACCTCAACAATCTTCTTCCACACCCCAGACAAAGACTCTTTATTATAACCAAGTGCAACCTATTGACTTTCTCACCTTTCTTTAATAATTTTTCTATATCTCTTTGATAGTTCCCTTTAGGTTTTTTAGGAATGTTAGCATCCTTAAATGGCAGGCCCGTGGCTGCCAAAATTAGCTCCATAGAAATAGAGGAAAGGCCTCAAAACTTGATAAGACCTTCCTTCCAAGAATTTTCAAACTCTGTGGAAAGGTTAAGGTTGTGGCCCTTCAAGGCCTCAATGTACAAGGTGAGCTTCCCTTTTTCGAGGATAGGCCATATCTTAGTATCATTCCTCAAAGATTCATATCTATTGGGATCTTCTTGAACCAGTTTGGGCCCACCCATAGTAGTTGATAAGGGAGTAATGAAATAGTAGTTGAAAACTAGTCAAAAGTGACTCGAAAAGTTTTGAGCAACAACATAACAGGCAAGGTGAACATGTAACTTTTTAAAAAGAGCCAGAAGTGGTAAGCGGTAATTATTTTCATGAAATTGAGTGAATGTGTGTTATTATTACAATCTTGAGAGAGATATAGATCAATCTATGGCATGATGTGAAATTTGAAAGGCAACTTCATTTAATGATGGAGTTTCTCACACGTTCTGGGATCAAATACACTTCATCCCAAACTTTAATATCTTTGAAAAAGGCCCCTAAATTAGCCATCCCATCTGCAAAAGATTTCCCTTCTTGGTAAACATTCATTATTTTGCATTATCCTATACTCATCATGTTTAAGAAGAAAGATTCTATGAGGTCACAGAGAAACAAACTTGGGGAGGCTTCCCCATTCAACATCATGATGGTATTCTTGGAGTCCCCTTCAATGAAAAAATAAGAATGCCTCTTTGATTAGTCAATTGAATACCATGAAAGGAAGCAAATTCCTCCACAAAACTAGAAGACTGAGTGCACAAATTAACTGCATAAAAAAAGTTATCCTTCCCCTATGATCTTTGAGGATGCCACCCCCTCCTGCATGACCTAGGTTCCCTTTTGTAGAGTCATCAAAGTTAAGTTTAAACCAACTAGAGTTAGGGGGTCCAAAGAATATTATTACGAGTAGTAGGAATTTTAGAGTTCAAATATTTTAGGGTTTCAATGATATCCTAGTACATAGCAACACTAATTTCCAAGGTGGAGGGGTTTCTTATAGGATTGATGGTCACATCCTTTGAATTTTCCTTGATGTTTTGAATGATTTAAGGTTTACGAACACATTCCAAGGACATTTGTTATCCCTGAAAACTATATTTTTGTGTTCTTTCTAGAGCCTAACTAGTAAGAAGAAAGGCCTACCGCCACAACTCAATTAGAAAGGAATGATTAAAAGTAGAGGTCCAAAAATCAAATATACTATTTGTGCTCCTATGCCAAACCCAACTAAGAAAAAAAATTGACTAATTTTTTTTGTAAACTCTCTAGGAGTAAACACAATGAAAAAGGTGGTGATCAATGGTATCCTCATCCTCTTCACCAAGGAAATGCCTATTAACTAGTTGAATCCCCCTCTTTTGAAGATTGTCAAGAGTGGGGATATTCTTGTGGCATATTGACCACCAAAAGAACATAACTTTGGGAATTGTATTATTCTTCCATATCTTTGTCCAATTGAATTGAGAGTTCCACTTCGGGAATAAGTGATTGTATCAAAATTTGACAGTGTAATTATCATCTTTAGAATCAACCCAAACAAGAGAGTTAGAAGAATTCATTATGTAGAACCTCTAAGCTATGCACATTGGTATGACATGATTCCTTGTGCTATTTGTATGGAAAAAAGTGTAAAGAAAAACATGTAGGATTGCACACTATTGTGAAAAGTACTAAGGTTGGTGCATGTTGTAGGAGCATCTAGGATGTAAGAGCAATCTTACATCACCTAAAAGTATTTTCTTTCATGTTTATTTTGTTTACAATTTTTTAAATATTAGAAATTAAAATGGCACTTACAATTTATGAACAGTAATTTGAGTAAAAACCCCTCAAGATGGTGACATTACCTTATTAAAAGCCAAAACCATATGTATAGAAAAAACAAACACAATTACAAAAACACATTAAATGTACTATATATATATATATATAGTGCATGGGGTTTACGAGTTTGTAGAAAAGGAGAAATAAAAATACTTTAAAAGAAAAGAGTGTGAACTAGATTAAATAAGATTTAGAGTAAATTGATTTAGCACAATAAAATAAATGAGTTTTAATGATGACTATTCAACACTTCACACATTTGCACAAGAAAGAGGTTTAAAAATAAAAACTCATATCCTCTTAAGCAAGATGCAAGGCAAGACAATCTTAGACACAAATTTTGATTAAAATCCTATACTATTCTCTAAAATGAAGCATAAAGTCTCTCTCTTCTTTCTTTGTATAAAAAAATCTATATGAAAATGGTCCCAAAAAATTTCTATACAACTTCTCCTTTAAAAAATATATATGAATTAAAATTTTATTTTCCCATCTTAACATTTAACTTCCTCTCTCTTGATTTTAAAAAAATTTAAGGATAAAATACAATTGTTTTGCTAAATGATTTTTCTACAAACTTTTCAAGATAATATAAAATAATATTATAATAAGATTAAAACTTGATTGATATTCAAATGAACATCACAAGTACTTCTTTAAGAATGCGTTATGAACATTATGAAATTATTGATCCCCTCACAATTCATTGATTGAAAACTTAATTCTCTTATTGTGACATTTCAAGTATAACATTGTAAAATCCGCACCTCGGGCACAACATTTTATTTTTTTTCACAACTACCAGCATAACCGACTGAAAGTATTCCATCTAGATTAGCACATTATATTCAAAAGTTCTTTAGTCATCTTGGTGATGATAAATCAACATCACCACTTATATCCTTTCACTCAAACCTAAGGTCCCAATGACAAAGTCTTTCCTAGACCTTCAACCTAAGCCTCGAGAGTTCATGATGACCCTGCCTACGTATCCCCTATGGGAAATCAAAGGCTTCGTAATTCACCGCACAATGACAAAGAGAGTTCAATCTCGCCTCTTGTATGAGATCTATGTTCTCACTTTTAACCCATTTCTTATTCATTAAGCATAAGATATCACTTAGTTAATTATAATATAATGATAATAACTTTTCCATCAAGTGTTGGGTCCATACCAATCATTACCAATCAATAGCGTATCAACATCCACAAGATTCACAAGAGATCATTCATACCAAAATCTCAAATATTATACACAAAGGCTATCATGAACATACCCCCATATATACAAGTTGATTAGCTCATACACAGAGCAAGCACAACAATGACTGGATCATACACAGATCACAAGTGCAACTGCATCTGGATTGTACACATATCACAAGTACAATAGTGATTGGATCATCCATAGCTCACAAGTACGATGGTGACCAACTCATATGTACATCACAATTATAACAATGTATGGCTCATATGCATATCACAAAAACACTAGTGACAAGATCCAACCTACATCACATACATAGTGACAAGCTCCAACATCCATCACAAATACATAGTGATAAGCTCCAACATACATCACATAAACAAAGACAAGCTTACACATTACAACGGGTAACACATGTCCATAATGCATCATAGATAGAAAGAATATTGGTGCATTGCGCACTACAATGTGGGTCCTATCCTTCCACCGATCTTCTACACCATTGGACAAATGGGAAGAAGATTCATTGCATCCCATACTACACCACGGGTCCATCCTCAACCCCACAAGGTTAAGTATATAGTCTGACAATTGGGAGGGGATTCAGTGCATCCCATACTACACCGCGAGTTCGTCCACCATCCAAGGGGTTTCCCCAAGTAGTGAACCTACCAAACCCGATGGGTTCCAACTTCAATCGTCTATAGGCCACCGATGACAAGTCTATCCACCCAGGAAGAAGTAGCTCATGGTATATACCACCTTGTGACCTTAGTGGTATTGTCAACTATCTTCTTCACAATCCTAGGTAACAATGACCTCAGTCACTTTTGTGCCCTCAGTGATAGCTAGTGAACCCCCTCAATACAATGATTAGCCATGGATTACCATTACTCACACGGATGGGTCCCTACCTGTGCAACCGTTACTGTATCTTAATCATAACTAGGGTATCCTACTACCTTCATCTCCGTGAACCAGGTGAATGTTGACTAATCCTTCACAGTAGCACAAACATTGATCATTGGCATGGTCCAATGACTACCTGTCACTGCTCAAATATCCTAGAAGTTCACTCTTGGACGGGTCATACATAAAATGAATCACAATTAGAGTCAACACATATACAGACCTATACATAGAGACCTCTAGATATGGAGTCAGTCTTCACAACACATAAAGTCACATGGAACCAACACAAGATGGAATTTTCTCATCATATACATATATTCAATTACCAATATAAATTAGTCAATCTTCACTTACTATATAAAAGCATATTAGGTATTAAATACATAGTATTAGATTTCCTTAACTCATGCATACCCATTCAACCTCAAACAGAATCCTACTAAAGAGAGAAGGTCAAACCAATCAAGAACAACCCCAACCCTTGGAGTTATCCCCCGTAAACTCTCCCCCTACGGACTTGAAGTCACAGGGGCATCCTTCGTACAAGGACCGCCTACGTTCCCGCTTCCAAACGGGTCAAAGTCACACGTAGTTCTCCTCACGAGGTCTCTCAAAGGACCTACACACACAGGTTCCCAAGACCAATGCTTCATTAGTTGCTATGCCATACTCCAATAGGATTCCTTCAATGATTCCCAATAATTAATAGTACTTAACGACCAACCAAGAATTCCAACACAATTCCCAATTTGGCTAGCTTAAATTATAACACTTCAATCTAAGGACATCAAGATCTCTAATTGCACCACCCACTGATATTGATTCTAATTAAAAATGAGCATCCCATAACCTTTACAATTACCTATCAAGGATAATGCGATAGAATAAGTATCTCAATTAGGATACATTTACTAATAGTAAGAGTAGTAATTTACTCAAGGTCTATTCACAATATGGTATTCTGCGAATGTACCACATGTGAGCATATCCTTACTTTGATGGAATAGTTTAGACTACACCACCTTGAATCCATATTGAAGCATTTCTATTTGAACTAATACATCATGTTCAATATTGAGGTTCTTATACTTAAGGGGTCAATAGATATCTTTGAAAGACATAAAATAGTACTTATAAGCTTGTTTTAAGGATAGTCAAATGCTTGAATACTACTTAAGAAAGTTTGCAACACTATATCCATTGGACCAACAGATGAATATACAAACCCAATAATAATTTTATTAATAATATTCTTGATCTTCCAATTTCCTCTACCTTATGGTGCAACCCCATATCTTATAATAGTCTAGTTCATAGACTAGATAGTTTATTCGTACTTGCTATTTCAACTAAACCTGACCTTAATGGTCAGCAATAAGGTGTCAAGATATACCATAAAGGATTGTCTCATAATTCAATTTCAAAAACATTGTCCAATTAAATGATAGTGTCTTCCATTTACTATGCAATTATATTGAAGTTCATTAAAGATATAATATGCTTCCTCCATACACATGATAAGTTCCATACCAAGGTTCTCATATTTAAGGGGTTGGTAGACATCATACTACCATAATAAACCTTTACCCTCAAAACCCATGTGGGTTACCAAGAGTATTAAAATATGTTTAATACACCAGGGTTCTCGTGCCACTAAAATAGATAGTTATCACTACATTATTATTCAACCATAACCCAAAACTCAGATTAGGTAATTGTGTTCCTAGTGCATACTACATAAAGAGGTCTATATAGTTATACCTCATTCCATGTGAAATATAAAGGTAGTATTATATGACAATCTCTCCTCTTGTCTAATCTAAGGTTCAAGCCTTTGGAAAATGTAATAATTTAATCTTGAAGCATTATCGTATAAGGTTGGTATGGTTTAGAGATAGAAAACCCAATTTCTTAAGTCTAATAATAAACTTCATTTAATATCCATCATGGCAGCATTTCCCTCATTACTGAGTTAATAGGGTGTCAAGTTTCAACTTCTAAAGTTTGATATCCTCCTATTTCTAATATTAGTGAGCCATACCTTTATGCAAATTTTAAACAAGCCTTAGAATTAAGATTTTAACTCCATAACTTTTGGCAATAGATCACATGTTTTGTTTAGGTTTCTCATTTTATCAAATTTATACATAATATTAGTGAGCCTTAGAAACCCATTTAAGCATGTCTTGTTACAAGAGCATTTCTTATTGTCGTGCTACTTGCAGAATTTGGCAATAGATCACGTGTCTGGTTTAGGTTTCTCATTTTATCAAATTTATACATATCTTAAGATAAATCTATTGTGAGATAAAATTTGTACAGAACATTTTATTGCCCTTTTTCCTTATTAACCCAGATTTTAACATCATGCCATGAGTTTCTTTCTTTTTTTTCCTTGATCTATTCATTTTGAACATGTTAAATTTCTATTGCCAGGATATAATCCAGATTTTAACATCATGCCATGAGTTTCTTTCTTTTTTTTCCTTGATCTATTCATTTTGAACATGTTAAATTTCTATTGCTAGGATAAAAAATTTCTAGCCATTATAGGAAATTTTAATGATCAAATCAAATGTTTCTACAGGTAAGACGGTTTACTCCCAAATTTAATCCAATAATAAAACCAAGATCCTCCATGTACTCCTTACCCTTATACCTTGACCAACAAGGGTTTAGTTCCATTAACTATCAAATAAATTTTTAGTGGGACATGATTTCAAGAAAGCCACAAATACCTGGTGTGCGGTCTTCTATCTTATTGGTGGATTGGTGGCATACGCGAGCAATTCATGTGTGCTCATGTTTTTATGGTTTTGCCGTCTTCAAATTGCTTCAAACATCATTTCAATCCTATTCGCCTCTATTAAAGCCTTCACTTGCATTTATCCTACGCAATTTTAGAGCCTTCTCTCCATTTTCGCAAGACTCTCTGTCAACTCTTCCCACGCCCTTCCTTCTACCTTTGTCTTCTTTTGTCCTCCACATATTCTTCTGCAACTAATTCTCTTCTCCTTACTGCTTGATCTGCTATTACAAAGCTCTCCCCTTTCTAACATGGCGTTGGTTGTCATACCCATTCTCCTATCTCTCTCTGCGTGCCATTCTCTGCACTCTCCTCTTTTTACCTCTCACCACCTGTTCTCTTCTCTCTATGCCCAAACACCTCTATTTCACCCCGGACGTGCCTCTCTTGTTTCCTGTCCAAAACTGTGTGCCTCCTCCCTGAGTTCTCTCGCTGCCTTCCTGTTCTCACCCTTCGACTACTTCTCCTTCTCTAATCTCTATACTTCCCTTTTCAGCGCAGGCAAAGAGGCTACTGGCACGTTTTGGAATTTGGCTTTCTCACCTCCTCCCCATTTTCCTTTCGAAACAAAGATTGAGTGCCAATAATGGGTTGTGATGGGTTAAAGTATGCCCCTCTGTGTGCCCTTCCTCCCTTGCGACCTGCAATATTTTCTTCCCCAAATAAGGGAGGCCATCCTCTTTGACTGCACAACCCCCCTCCATATCATACCCGTATCATGCCCATTTAATGTTTGGCCGCTTCCTCTCCTGGGTCGTTGATAATTGCAATGACTTCTACCTATTTCTTTTTAATATTTTCCACTATCAGGCATCCAAACTGATCTTCATCCTGTAATTTTGGATGGCTCCAGGCAGGGACGCCATACCCGTGATAAATGCCTGTCATTCCCCTGAATCGTGCCTTCGAATGCATGATTAATGAGTTCATGGAAAGGAGGTTAAAAGAATTGACTTACGTGCCTTTGCAGTCTTTAATTTTAGAAGGGACACCATTCCTCATTTATTTTTGGCACTCTTGTCCTCTATTTGTAGTCTCATCTCATTTAATGGGTGCTCAGACTTTCACATGGTGTTCGTATTGGCAAACCGCCTCTTGACCATCCTTTCACTCTACTTCATTATTTTATTTTTTATTACTTTCCACCCCTACGTTGTTCAGCAGGGAGGTCGTTGGTGAGGATGTGACAAACATTATATAGTGTCTTATCTGGAAGGTCTTATTGCCTTAATGATTTTAGCAAAGCACACTTAGAGAATACTTAGAGAATACTTTGAATTATGAGAATGTGCAAAGCAATGTACATGAACAAACACTTGGACCTTTATAACTTGATTAAATGACTACAATGCCTCCACAATTATATTTGTCTATATTATATGATGTTTATCTAATACAATAGAATGTGATATATGTCTAAAAGAAAGAAAATATGTTTAAAATGCATTTTTCTTCCTTTGGATAATAAGCCAATGGATTCTATAACATGGTTGTGATAAATTTAGAATACCCTCGAGTAATATGAAGACAATATGATGGTATACTCCCTTTCCTATACCAAAAAAAGAATCCACAGCTAAATTGATCAACTTATTAAAAAATTATTCAATCATCTAGTTGAAGACTGTTTTTCATTAATATAAATCACATAGTCTTGACCAATAAGACATCATATAAAACTCATCATCAAACTGCATATTATGAACAATCTTTAATGATTCAAAGCAACATTGAGATTTCTATGTATATTGGTTTGGCTTAGATGCTATGAAAAAACCTTCATTTGTAGGAATTGTGTAAAATGGATCACCAATGAACAAACTCCCCCTAGACTTGCAACTTCGAGCATATGATACAACATAACATTTCCAATTAAGCATTTGACCGAAGCATTTTGTCAAATAATTATTGTAGATTGCCTCTGCCTTCATTTCCTTCAAGCAATTTTCAAATGGTTCACATACATTGTCTATGTTTTCAAATTTTGCATATATGTCTCTGTTGAAAGCTCTCATTTTCTTGCAGAGTCTGGTTTTACAGCCACCAATTGCATTTGCTTGAAAGTTCTTAAATCCTTTCAAACAGATCCGTTGTGTGTACCCTGCACTCATCTCTTCTCATAAGGCTAAATACTTTGTGACTTTCATATTCTGCATGTATCTGCAACTACAGTTATAGCTTCAACATCTAAAAAAAATCACTTCAAACTACGTATATCTTGCAACCACACATTCAATGAGACCAAAGTACTTTGAGGTATTAGGCATTTTGTCTAATACATTCTTCAATCTGAAATTAACATCAACTCAATAAAATAATCACCATTTTTTAACGCAATAAAATTTCTTCAACTTTTCCCTTTTTTTCAAGAAGCATTGATGCTACTGTTAAGGATCAGAAAGCAAACTGTAATAACATAAAGAAACAAAAAAGAGTCAAGATAAAAGAAACATAAGGGAACATAAAAGTTCTTTTACTCTTCAACCAAATTTATCTGCTTTTGAGAGATTGTAAATTTGCTTTTGAGAGGCTGTTTGTATAGGGTCAGGACCCTTCAACCCCTTCTTACCATAATAAAAACATAAAAAATATCATTTTTAATTTCGCAAAGCTTAATAAACTCTATTACAATCTGGGCTAATACAGCCATTTTTAAAGATAATTTCTAATATAACCACATTCTAATATTTTGAATCCTAAACTCTTTTAGGACCCTTTATTGATGGAGCAGCAGATATATGTCATTAGTTCAGGAAACAATTAAAACAAAATACGACAAAGGACAATGGAAATGCAATCAAGGGACCCTAAAAGCTAAGAAGAATGCATACAACAGTACACTAGATCTCAGAAAATCTAAGAGTATGGACAAAAGCTTAGTGGCATGAATAGACAGTTTCTCACATTGAACATAAACGGGTTAACTTCTGGCCATATATTCACCTCCCCAGTATCTATATCCATACAAATTATATGGCTGCCATAGCCCTCCTCTTGCTGAATTATCCAAATATAATCCCCGCCAACACAAATCATTCCAGGAGGCAAATAGTCGGGCAATACAACTGCTTCATATTTATATGCCCACCACGACTGAAGCTCATCAAACTCATAAAAAACCAAAGCATGTATATATGATGGGATATCCACTGGTTTCCTTTCACAAACCATTATCATTCTGCCCTTGTACACAACAATTCCCAAGGTCTGGTGCCTGAAACTTTGCATCCCCCGAATATAATGAAACCTGATATTGCTATCTCCATTCAGATCATACGAAACCGCATATTCCCCATTTTCAGAAAAACAGTAGATTTTTTGGTTCTGCATTAAAATGTTTGGGAAAAAGCTAATTGTCATATATCCATTCAGTCTTTCCCCCAAGTGAATGTCTCTAACTTCCCATCTCTGTTCTACAGATCTATAAATCAAAACAGAAAATTTATTTCTTCTGAGAAGATAAAGATTTCCAATTATGACAATTACCTGATAAGTCTTTTCCTTCGAATCAAACTTGAGGTGCACAGCCACATCATCATGATATCTTTTCAAGTAAAGTGAAATCCTGCTTTTTCTGTTCAGTCTTGCATCTTCAAGACAATGGGACTGCATAGTCAATGGATTGATGACTCGAAGGGTTCCATTTCTCTTACAGCTATAAACCAAGAGGCCCCCATCTCCAGCTCTGAGAAACCATTGTGAGTGATTGCAGCTCCACTCATCATTAAATATTTTCTTGAACCTTAGCCTTCTATTGACATCAAAGAGTGCAAGCCCTTTAGAAGACCCACTTGTTTCATCATAATGATCCATCACCAGCCACATTTCCATATTATTCTGCTCCCACAGATTGTGAAAGTGAACAGAGCTAGAAATAATAGTTTGCCACGAAGTACAAACGATTTGAACTTGGAACAGAGTGTGAAGAGGAAGTTTGCAAAATATTATGTTCAAGATGTCCTCTGGAATATGACATAGGAACATTGATGCTTCTTTGTATGAGCCATCCTCTCTGCATGAGCCGATTCTAGGTGTGGAACTGGACAAACTTGAAGAACTCTCACCTTTCTTCTCTTCATCCTTGGCGTCATCCATGCCACATATATTTTTGCTTGCTCCATCCTCCATGCATGAGCCAGGTTTAAGGGTAAGCCAATTGGTATAAAGTCCAGTTGGTCCAGAATCACCTTTCCTCTCTGCATCCATTACTTTACCCTTACTTGAGCCATCCTCTGTCCATGGCCCAATTCCAAGTGTGAGGCAGTTGGTATAAGGCTGCTCACTTTTACTCGGATTTCTTTGAAAAACTCCTTTCTCTTTACTGATAGTCGAATTCCAACCGATTCTCATTCTCTTTGAATTGTCTGATTCTCTCCTGGACGCCATCATCTCTCTGTGAGGTGCTTCCAACAAATCCCTGCGGTTAAATAGAATCAAAATTTTGGACCGACCCAAACATTTTGGAGCTTTGCGTTGTTCTGTGTCAATTTTTTTTTTGGAGCCCTGCATTATTTTCAATCAAAATTTGGCTTTCTACTGAGAATTTGGGTTTAGACAATTTATTATTTATGATTAAAATAGTTTTAATTAGTGTATGTAGACTTGAGTATCAATATTAACATTTATATTTTTGTGATATTTAAAAAAAAATATGTACTCAATTGTTATTGTGTTGAGAATTTTATTGTTTATTGTGTATTAACTTTTAAACTCTACTCAAATAAACTCCTTGGTGCTATCATTTATTAATTTATGAGCACTCTTTAGTTAAATCAAACCTAAATAATAGAGTGTTATTGAGTACAATAATTATAAATATTGTCAAAGGCAATGTTGAATCTTAATATATACTAAAAAGTAGTTTGTGGTCAAGCAAATTCATGCAGCAAATCACGTCCGAAAAATTCACCACCGCTAACAGAAAATTCACCACCATGACAAATTCACCTCAAGGAAAATTCACCACCAGCAATTCAATCGCCATGGAAAATTAATCCGAATTTTCCTTGAGGTGAATTTGTCATGGCAATGAATTTTCCAGGGTGAATTGCTTGTAGGAGGAATTTTCCTAAAGCCATAGTTTGTATATTCATTTATTGTCACAAACCATTGTAGAGTACATACTTCTTGGAGAATTTTAGTGTTAAACTCTTCATCTTAATTTTTGAAGTATATTCTGTAATCTAGGGTAAAATTTAGGTTACGGTAATAGAACATCAAAACCAAACCTATAAAGCCCTAAACCAACAATAGAACACAATCCAACATAGAAATACAAACATAAAGGAAAATTCACCACCGACAATTCAATCACCATGGAAAATTAATCTAAATTTTCCTTGAGGTGAATTTGTCATGGCGGTGAATTTTCCAGGAGGAATTTTCCTAAAGCCATAGTTTGTATATTCATTTATTGTCACAAACCATTGTAGAGTTCTTATTCTATTGAGAATTTTAGTGTTAAAACTCTTCATCTTAATTTTTGAAGTATATTCTGTAATCTAAGGTAAAATTTAGGTTACAGTAATAGAACATCAAAACTAAACCTATAAAGCCCTAAACCAACAATAGAACACAATCCAACATAGAAATACAAACATAAAGTAAATATTACCTATGCCATGGTTGTTTGATCTCCATTGCACTTATCCATCTTGCTGGAATATGCTTGATGCTGTTAGATTTGAGGATGTCGTCAGTTTTGAGTATGCAATAATAACCTAGTGACAATGATAGCAAAATATTGAAGATTATATTTGTCTCCTTAAGTGTGTTTGAGCTCAGTAAGGTGAAAATGACAATGATAATTGTCTTTTATAGAATGTCAAAATGGAATGGATGGTCAAGATCAAATGTCAATAAGATATGTCAATCAATGGCTAAGAATTAAAGTTGTAGTATGGAAATAGGGTTAGGGCAAAGTTAGGGTAAAGATAAGGATGAATGGCCAAGATTGAATTGTAGGATAATTCAATCAAGGGTGAGAAATGAATGAGACAAGAAAAGATAAGATTGACACAGATAGTGAATGAGACAAGAAAATATAAGATTGACATGGATAATGAGGCAGACTCAGAAAAAAGGTCTTTAAATAATTATAAAATTATTTAAATGAGGAAAAATGAATAATTAAATAATAAAAACATTATTTAATTATAGAGGACATGTGACACGTTTGAATTTTAAATTAAATAATAATTATATTCAAAAGTGGGAGGAAAATGACAAATTAATAGCCAATTAAATAAATAAAATCTATTTAATTGTGGAAGAAAAGGATAAAAGAATAATTAAATAATTATTTAATTATAGTAGAAAATGACAATAATAATTAAATAAATAAGACATTAGTGGCATAATTAAATAAATACAATTTATTTAATTAATCAAAAGAAGTAATAAAAAGACATAAATGAATTAATTAGACAATAATTTTAATTATTGAGAGTGAAAGGGGAATTGACAATAATCAAATAATTAAAATTATTTAATTATTGAGAGTGAAAGGGGAATTGACAAAGAAAATAGAGTTCGTAGGCCTAAATCAATTTTTAGTGTCTACATTTTGCCCCTCTTTGATACAATGTAGTTTTATCACATTGTGTCAAAGAAAATCAATCAAAACATGCCCCACTATAAACATGGTGGACCTATGCCCCCTCGGAATTTTTTTGAAATTTTCCAAAATTAAATTGAAAATTATTCCGATAGACTCATTTGACATCCAAAAATGCGATGGTGTCAAAAAATTTGACATTCAAGACCTTTGAGGTAGTAAAATTTAGGTTTCAGACCTCTTATAGAATGTAGCCAATACAAACCCTAACTCAAAACCCTAAAATTAATTACCTATAAATAGAAATTTGAGTGGAAATCATTTGTGCATTTTGACTTTGGATATTGAGGAGCTTTGCTAGTGACCTGCTGCCAAGATGTTGCTCATTCCTCGCACTGAGCATCATGGATATTGAGTTCGCACCTTCAAACGAATAGAGGGTGCGGAGGACCCGGTAAGTACCCCATAAACGCTTTGTGATTTTTCATTTTTTCACATAGATTTTAGGGTTTAAAAATTTAGTAGGAAGATTCGGTGAACTCCATTCACCACAACTGCCATAGTGTAGGACGTAGGTGACAACACTTCGCCACAATTGTCATGGCGCACCACAATTACTAGGGTAGGATGGCAATCGAATGCGGTGTTGCACAACTATAAAGTGTGTTGCATTTGCTTCCTGTACCGCACCCACGAACAGGGACAACACATTCAACAAAGTGAACCACATGTGAGAAGGGAAACAACGCATGTCCCAAAGAGAGACGTAACTGATCGGGGCTTGACCACAAGTGACACTGGAGATGCATTAGTTGAGGTGTGTGACACAAGTGCAATTGTGCGATGTATATGTAGAAACAATGACACATTTGATTTGTTGTGAAACATTAGGTTAGTAATTTTTGGATGTTAAGGCTTCCTAGTTGGATATCAAAGATCTTTTCTCACCAACTTTATTTGGAATTTATGTATAAATGGATTCTTTCATGGTGCAGGTCTTTACTGAGACAACACATGAACTAGGGTTGACATTTTTGTTGTCTAAGTCTAATGACATTCTTGGGCTTAGTTTCCAGGAAATTTCTATTGATAATGTTGTTCCAGTCTGGTTAGTGTTGATAGCCTTCATTCTATAATGTCAACTGATGGAGCTCTCAAAATTGAGAAGTGATGGCACCCATGCACTTGTAGGCACCTAAAAACTCATTTCAAAATGAGCAAACAAATGAAAAGGAGAGGTTGTGTTGTTGTAAGAAACTCATACAACCTCTACATAGGTTTAAACACATTCTAGAGGTCTAATAATTAGTTTTGGAGGCATAAAAACAACTGTAGAGGCACAAACAAAGTCATTGTCAAAAACAGACTCTTGCAGCTACGGGTACCCGCAGTGTTGGTTGTAGGTGACTGTTCAAAATTTCAGCAATGACCATATTGTACTTGACCCTAGTGATACAAAAGAGAGTACATGGGCAGCAACTGGAGACCTAAGAATAGAGCATGAATGGAGGGCTCATAACAGTTAGGGGTAGAAAGCATGATGAGGACAACTTTTCATAAACCATGGACACCTCATAAATGGCAAGATGAAGTCACAATGGAAGAGGGGTTTGCATAAAGTTGCATACCCTAGACCTAAAGGAGGACAGTCAAGGTCTGTTATATAAAAGAAGGCATCAAAGATAGGGATCTCAAGGAACTTGCTAATTTTGTATCAGACAAACAAAATGAATTTGCAAAGAAAAAATGGTCTCAAGAGACTCAGGGTCAGGAAAAATTCATGATAACTCAGAGAGAACATTTTTTAAAGAGTTGGTTAAAGTGATAGAAGCAACAAATGTTATTGTGGAGGTCCTAGATGCTAGAGATCCTCTTGGATCTCGATGCATGGACGTGGAGCAGAATTCAAATTTAGAATGGAAATCAACATCAAAGGCCCTCAAGCATTCATCACAACTTCAAACTATTGACTGTCTTGGGGTTGACATACTTGTCAAGTTATTGAAATATTACTCTAGGAGTTATGAGTTGAAAAAAAATCTATTACTGATGGTGTCATGGGGTTACCTAATGTTTGTAAGAGTAGTCTTATCAACATCATAAAGAGGTCACATGTTGATGATGTTGGAGCTACTCCATGCATAATGTGATCAATGCAAGAAATTCAGAAACAAAGTTTTAAGACATCAGAACAAGGATGGCTCACTTTTCAATTCTCCCTTTACAATTGCTTGTGCTTTAATGCACACTAAGAAATCTAACTGCCTTATGTATTTGAATTCAAATGCCAGAAACTTTGGAGAGTGGAGTGCCTAGTGTTTATCCATGAAATGTGTTCACTACTCTGTCAATGGTAGAAAGGTCAGAGAGTGGTGTTGGTAAGTGGCATGGTCTGACTGGGGATGTTAAACCTACAGATGCTAGCTTGAAGCCGCATGAAGAAGCTGCCTTTGAGAGGGTGATGCATGAATTTTGATGTGCTACTTGCTCCATAGAATTCCCACCAGTTTCAAGAGAGAAGGTTTCTAATATTTTGCTTGCAAATTCTAGTGGAGGAGGGATCCATAGAACGAGGCAACACATCTTGAGAAGGCTAGAGAACTGTCTTGTAAAGTGTTGACATAGAGACCAAAAAATGTTTATGTTGCAAATGGGGCAGCCATTGTGCTAGTTGAAAGGGGTCAATTTGATATTGCAAAGGAAATTCTTACATAGGTATAAGAAGCTGCTACAGGAAACATCTTTGTTCAAATGCCTGATATATGGGTAAATCTAGCTCACATGTTCACTTTGCATAAGGACAGCTTGCACTTGCAGTGAAAATGTATCAAAATTGTTTGAGGAAATTCTATTTTGGCACTGACACCCAAAATTTATTATATTTAGCTCGAACACATTATGAAGAGAAATAGTGGCAAGATTGTAAAGGAAAAATATTAAGTGTAGTGCATTTGGCGCCCTCAAATTACATGTTACGCTTTGATATTGGGGTTGCAATGCAGAAGTTTTCAACTTCAACACTTCAAAGGAAAAAATGTACTGTTGATGGGGTCCGTCAAGCAGTATCGGAATTAATGAATGTGCTTTGTGTGTTCAGCCAACTATCGGCTGTGGCAAGCCTGCATACACATTACTTTGATGAGAAGAAGATAGAGTTGCATGTTGACTACTGTAAACACTTGCTTGATACTGCCAAAGTTCATAGAGAAGCAGCAGAACATGAAGAGAAACAAAACGAAAGCTAGAGGAAGATCTTCGGCAAGATGATCACATGTAATACTCTTTGTTTCATATCGCCCATCAAGGTTTTAGAAACTTTTCTACTCATCGTTTCAGCAATGGAGCGATACCACATCCTCTTTATTGCCCATCATTGTTTGCCTTCTCTTTTCCCATTTTAATTTGGTGATGGCACCATGGTGTGTGCTTTTATTTCCCATCACTATATTGTGTCTTCCTCCTTTCATCACTTTGGTGATGTGCAATAACTACCGAGCAATGATTGATATAAAGTGATGGTGGGCCCATGGATTGATGTCTAATAGCAATATTTGAGGGTATTTTTGACAATAAGAAATAAATTCAAGGTAAATGCATGAGTAAAAGGGCTTTCTACAACCTGATGGAAAAGAATGAAGGCTTTTCACGGTAAAAACAAAATTTTCAAGTGCAAGGAAAAACAAAATGAGGAGGCAGGAGAAATAATGTGTAGAAGGAATTCTTGAATGGAGAGACAGTTATTGATCAAAGGACCCGAATGATGCCAGTTGTCAATAAGGATTTTCATTTGGGGTTTCTTTTTTTTCCCTTAAATGTAATTTTCTACTTCATTTTGCAAGGAGTAACTCATAGTTTGGTCTCATGGAGGAAAATAAATTTTGTAGTAGATATGAAATGAATAAGTGTTGGTTTCAAGTTTTGGAATAGTTTGAGTCGTGTAATGGATCATTTAATCATTGCATTGTCATATTTGTATGCAAATGACAAAATATTTTGAGTTGGTTTTCTCCACTATGCACATTGCATAGATTTTGAATATGAGTAATCAAAGATTGCTAGTATTTTTCTTCTTTTCTTTTCTTGAATGTTTGTTTAGTGTTATTACTCTCATTCAAAGAATGAGTTAAACTGTATTAACATAAATAGAGGTCTATACAACTATGTGCTAGGATTACTAAGTATGATTGGTTGAGTTTCTAGTATCAATGGTGTAAGGCATCATCTGGTAGGCATAGTTATGACAGAGTGAATGTTGTGATGAGTTTTAAATTACATGGTTTAGGTGACTCCACCCTGGAATATGGCACTGGTCTTTTAATGTTTAATTCTCTTGAGATTGTTTGTGGAAGCTACAAATTAAAATCAACTTTACTTTACTATCTCGATATGAATGTGTGTTGAGCTTAATGTATAGTATTTCTCATGTTTAAATTAGACATTTCCATTGTTGGTGTAATTAAAAGTGTTGTACCTTGTCCTAGGTCATGATTACATCTTAGTTAAGTTTACTTAGGGACCACATAGGAGGTAGTTGGAGAATTTCCACTTTTGGTGGACTTATCATGTTATTACTTTATCACATCCACCTTTCGTGGACATATCATGTGATTATGTAACTCTCCACCTTTTGTGGGTGATCCACCATTTGTGGTGATTATCACATTATCACTTTTCCACTTTAGGTGGAGTGATAGCCTTTCATAGTTGTCTCATGTCATAAGATTACGACACTTGTCATAATCTTCTTCCCTTCTATTTTCTCACCTTGGATATATAACCAAAGGGTCTCCTATGTACTATTGCTCATTCTATTTGCATCATTGGCATATGCAGTTTATTCTTGTCATATTGTTCTATCTCTCTTATGCTTGTGCTTTCTATTAGGCCTCTAGATCTTGGATGGCTACCTTCATAGCCAATTCTTACATGGTATCAGAGCTATTGGAGTGCCTTTGGATTGTCATTTTGGAGAGATCTTGAGTGCAATCTTGTATTTTCTTGATAGAAATACCAGATTCTAGGGGGGTTCCATTTTTGGCCTTGTATTGTAAGTGCATTTTGGGAGCTTTTTGCATTAGATTTGAGCTCACCATTGCGTTTGGAGTGTCCAAGAAAGTTATATTTTCCTTTTGTTTCGTCCCAGTTGGACATTGGAGGCCAAATCTACAAGAGTTTAAAGATTGGAGGTGGTTGCCAGATCCAGGAGTTAGCTACCATTTTAGAGTATTTTCAACCAAAAAGGACATCACCATCATGCTCAGAAGGGCCAAAAACCCCTAAATAGATTGCCAAATCGTCAAATTTGGACAAAGTTGTATGTCGAGGAAAAAAAAAATTACTGGCCAAGCCGTACGACCCAACCATTATGACGTCGGTATGATTTTTTTTTGTAAAAAAATATTTTTATTTTTTCTGTGAAATTATTTTAAAAAAATCATTCAATTTTTTTTTATATTTCATAGTTTTTTATTATTGTAAAGTTTTGTTTTTTTAAATAAAAAAAAGTCATTAGTACAGTCTATGGACTGTACAATCTGCAGATTGTACTCGTGTACTATCTGTGTACTACAGGCTACCACACGGCCTCTGTTCATTCGTCCACGTGGGACCTGTACCAACCGACAAACACAAACCCGACAACTACGATTTAAATCGGCCGGTCAACTCACAAAAACTCTAGTGGTGGAAAATTAACAACTAACATCCATCAAAATATTCCAAATTCCATCACCAACAGTTGTAGAGCATATTCTAGCAAGGGTATATTCTGGTGATAAAGGAATATTCTGGCAAAGGTTGAATGATGGAGGTGACGGGCAAACAGTTGTCAATTTTAATTGATTGAAGCCCATGATGACCAAACGACTGTCAAATTTATTCCAATAGTTTGCTGACGTTAGAACTGCATCAACAACATTTTGAAAATCAGACCCCCTCTCATTTGAATTTTTGATTTTGCAATTCATCTTCAGAGGCTCATATCTTGGTGATTTTGAGGCCTTTTTCAGTGCAAATTTTTTTTATTTGGGCTAATTTTTCGTGTACTTCGTAGTGGTGTAATTATTTTTTGATTTTTGTGGACATATTTTCCATAAATCTTAGTTTTTCCAAACTGTACCTATCGAATCCTTGTTTCTGCAACTTCTAGGGCTCCATTCAGGCTCATACAAACTCCTTTTCAGGTGTCATTTTTTTTTGAGTGCATGATTTTTTTTGAACTTCATAGTGGTGCTATCAGTTTGTAGTGATTGTGATCAAAAATTGTACTTTCAGCATATGGTCTATTTTTGCCTATTTGGGCATTTGTAAATTTAAGATCTCAGTTTGGTCTTTTGTATCAGTCATTTGAGTCTTTTGTAGCCTACTAAAGGCTATTTTAAAACATTGAAAATCAGAAGCCCACTTTGCTTGGCCTGCAAGTGGCCATTGTACATGCACTAAGTATAAAGTGCCAAATCATCTTTTTGGGGGGGGGTTCTTTGATTGAGTGAATTTGGGGGGGTGTCTTGTGTGATTGTGCCTCTCTATCTTGTTCTCTTTCATTTTTCTACTATGGGTTCTCCTAAGTTTCCTTTGTTAACTACACATAATTATGCTTCTTGGAAAATTGATGCTTGGAGTAAGTTAATGGAAAAAGGATTAACTCATTATATTGATGGAATTGTTGTTGCACCATGATCTGATCCTAAAGTTGATCCTATTGCTCATATGGATTGGCTCACTAAAAATACTATGGCTCTTGGAACTTTGAGGAAATTTGTATCAAAAGATCTCATCTTTCAAATTGAAAAGTGTAAAACATTCAAAGAGGCTTGGGAAAAGTTTGGTCAATTGTATGGCCAAGTTGATGAGATTAGAGGTTATCAGCTTGACAATGATCTCACAATGTTAGATCCCAAGAATTTTGATACAATCCAAGACTATGTCACTAAGGAAAATGAGCTAAGAGCATAGCTTAAGGATTGTGGCATTGATAAAAAGGATGCACAGTTAGTCTACAATTTGTTGGGAAAGCTTCCATCAAAATATGCAACATTTGTTTCTAGCTTCCAAACCCATCACTTGATAGTGGGTAGTTCTTTCACTATGCCATCATTTGATGCATTCATAGAAATGTTGATGTTAGAGCAAGCAAAGTTGATAAGCATGGGGGTTCTCAAGTCTTCAAAGTCCAAAGCTTTGGTGGTTAATCAAGGGAATCAAGGGACTCAAGGAAAGGGTTCCAACAAGAAGCAGAAGCAGTTTAAGCCAAAGACACAACAAGGTAAAGCACAATCATCCTCTCCACAACAAGGGAATTCTTCATCTTCTCCCAAGAAGGGAAATTCAAGTAAGAACTAGGAGAGACCAACTTGTTCATATTGCAAGAGATTTGGTCATGATGAGCATCATTGCCAGACTAAGAAAATTGATGAGTTGACAAACATCATCAAGAAGAACAACATCAATTTTCCATCCACATACAAGAAGAAGGATTCATCTCCTTCCACTTCCTCACAATCAAAAGGAAAAGGGAAATCATTTGTGGCTACTACAGGTTCTTTGCAACAATTGATACTTGACTCAAGTGCCACTCATCAAATGGGTTCTACAAGGGAGCAGTTTTCTTCTTTGGAGCCATCTAAGGCACCTCACATCTTCATAGGAGATGATACTCAAGTGGAAGTTGAAGGCAAAGGTTCGATTGTCATGGATGATGGAACATTTGAGAATGTTCTCTATGTTCCTAACTTAAGTTCCAATCTTCTTTCAATCTACCAAATCACTCACTTTGGAGATGGAAAGAAAGTTGAGTTTCTACCAGATTCAATTGTGCTCAAAGAACTTAAGGATGATGCCTTGGTTGCAGTGGGACAAGCCAATCACAACACATGACTTTACTCATTCTCCCACTTTGTGCCTAACTCTCCTTCTACAGCCTTGCTCACTCATTCAAATTTAGAAAATAAGCTATGGCATGAGTGGTTTGGACATCTCAATTACTGCTATCTTCAGTAGCTTAGCTCCAAGGATATGGTTACAAGACTCCCTTAAATCATCTTTTTAGAAGGCGTATGTTCAGGTTGTTCCATGGGTAAGCATCCAAAAGAGAAGTTTGATAAAGGGAAGTCTTGGAGAGCTTTGGAAGTTCTTCAATTGGTTCACAATGATGTAGCAAGTCCATTTCCAATGCCATCATTTAGCAAGGCCCGCTATGTCCTCACCTTCATTGATGACTACTCTCACTTCACATGGGTCTATTTTCTTGTTCACAAGAGTGAAGTGTTTGACATATTTCTAGCCTTCAAGGCTCATGTTGAGAAGCAATCAAGGAAGAAAGTCAAGATTCTTCACACAGACAATGGAAGGGAATATGTGAACAATAGACTTGAGGAATTTTGTACTCTTGAGGGGATTTATCTTTAGCATTTAGTTTCCTACACTCCACAACAGAATGGTGTTGCTGAAAGGAAGAATATGACCCTTAAGGAGATGGATAGCTGCATGATTCATGCTCGTTCTCTTGGTCCTCAATTTTGGGAAGAAGTTATCAGTTGTGCCACACACATCCAAAATCGAGTTCCCCATAAGGCTTTGAAGGGTATGGCCCCTTTTGAGGCTTGGTGTGGTAGAAAACCAATTGTGAGACACTTTTGAGTTTTTGGTTGTCCAGCTTGGGTGCACATACCTCTAGAGAAGCGCAAGGCAGTGGAACTGTAGAGTAGGCCTTGCATCTTTGTTGGATATCTTGAAGGTGTTAAGGCATATAGATTTTTGGATCCAGAGACACATGAGCTATTCATTGAGAGGAGTGTACACTTTGAGGAAAGATCTCCTAGCTTGGCCTCTAATCCTCCTCTTCCTTCCTCCATAGTGGAAAGTGATGATAGTGACTCAGATGATGATTCTCCCTCAACTCAGACTCGTAGGGTCACACCTTTGTAGGTTCCACTTGTAGTTGAGGAGCCTCATTCTTCATCTCCTACTAGACCTCATTGGGCTCAACAAATTTCTTGAGTCAGCAGGTTCTCTTGTTGGGGATCCTTTAGATACTCGAAGGACTAGGTCACAAAATTAGGATTTTCCACATGCTTTTATTGCTAGTGCTTCCAATCCACAGTCCTTCAAGGAAGCATCAGGAGTTCCAGAGTGGGATTCAGTAATGGAGGAAGAGTATAGTTCCTTGATGAGGAACCACACATGGGATTTAGTTCCACTCCTTAAGGGGAGAAAGATGGTTCAATGTAAGTGGATCTATCAAACCAAGTATGCAGTGGATGGAAGTGTGGATAAATACAAGGCTTGGCTTGTGGCAAAAGGTTTCTCACAGGTTCTAGATATTGATTATAAAGAGACCTTTGCACTCGTTGCTAAGATGAACTCCATTTGCTTCACACAAGTGTTATTGCTGCAACTCATGGTTGGGATGTACATCAGATGGATATGAAGAGTTCATTTCTTCATGGGGATCTTCATGAGGAGATTTACATGGAGCAGCCATAGGGATTCATACAAGATTCTTCTTTGGTTTGCAAATTGAGGAAATCTATCTATGGCCTTAAGCAAGCCCCTAGGGCTTGGTATGCCAAGATAGATTCCTTTCTTCTCTCAACAGAATTCCCCAGGTGTCATTCAGATTTGAATGTCTACATTTTGCGATAAGATGACTCTCATTTACTATGTGTGCTCTATGTTGATGACTTGATCATTACAGGGAGTACCTCATCCATCATTGGCAGTGTCAAATTTTCTTTGTAGGATAGATTTGCTATGACTAACTTGGGCCTTTTGCACTATTTTCTTGGGATTGAGATCACACAGTCAGCTTTTGGGATCTCTCTTTCTTAGCCCAAGTATTCTCTTGATCTTCTAGCTTGATTTCACATGGCTGATTGTAAGCCTACTTTGACTCCCTTTCTTTCAGGAGTCAAGCTTGAGGCTAAGTGTTCTACTCCACTTGTTGATGCCACTTTGTATCATCAGCTTGTTGGGAGTCTCATATACTTGACTCACACACGCCCTGATATCTCCTTTTCAATTGGAATGGTTTCACACTTTATGCAGGAACCACATGAGCTTCATTGGAAAGCATCCAAATGCATCTTGCATTACATATAAGGTACACATCATCATGGGATTCACTATGCAGCAGGTACAGGACTTACCTTGGTGGGATATAGAGATTTTTATTGGGCTGGCAATATTGATGATCGTAAGTCCACTTTTGGCTACAACTTTCATCTTGGTTCAAGCCCCATTTGTTGGCAGAGCAAGAAGCAACATGTTATTGCTCTTTCTTTCTTTGAGGTTGAGTATCGAGGGGTTGTTAATGCTGCTATTGAGGCTATTTGGCTTCAGAATATTCTCATTGAGTTTGGCTTCACTATTCCATGTCTTATAGTCATTCATTGTGACAACTAGAGTGCCATCCAAATCTCAAAGAATTTAGTTCACCATTAGAGGACCAAACACATTGAGATTCATATGCACTACATTCAGGAGCTGATACAGGAGTAGGTCATTGATTTATAGTATTGTCCTACAGCACAGTAGGTTGCAGATATCTTCACCAAACCCTTCATTGAGAGTATATTGTTGGTATGTGGCGACTGATCATGCTATACTGTATAGCCCATGGTATACTGTACACCCCGACATGTATCCTTGCTGGGGTCCGGGGCTGGGATTCGCCCAGGGAGGGGGTTCAGGGGCGGCAGCCCCCAAGAAAAAATTTCCTCCTACTTTTTCTCGTCATCACCGAAAAAGGGAAAAATCAACGAAAAAAGAAAAATCCGATTTTGTAGAACCCAAAATCTAGAAGCTTCTAAGCTTGTTAAAAAGGGGTTCGGATGGGTATTACAGTATGATGAAAAATGCAATTATTCGCAAGATTGTAATAAGTTTTGCACTGGATAATAAAAGTATTGGATGGTTGCGGTTTGGTGGATGTAGCCCGGATTGGGTGAACCACGTTAAATTTTGTGTTATGATTTATTACGTGTGTGTTTTAGTTTCTCGTTTTATTAATTAAATCTGCATTTAATTGTTAGATATCTGCCATCTCTAACCCTAACAAGTGGTATCAGAGCAGGTTGTGTTTCGATTATCATCTATAGAAAGGTCTCACGGTGAGTGGGAGTCTCACGGTTGAGTGGGAACAATGGCAGACGAGGGTAAGAAGGTTGAGAAGTTTAATGGGCAGAACTATCAGTTATGGAAGATGCAGATGGAGGACTATCTCTATCAGAAGGATTTATGGCGGCCATTGGAAGGGAAAACCAAGAAACCCCAAGATATGTCGATGAGGACTGGGAGATTTTGGATAGAAAGGCTCTTGGTAGTATTCGTTTATGCCTGGCACAATCGGTGGCATTCAATATTACAAAATCAAAGACAACTCAAGAGTTGATGGAAACCCTGGCGAAGTTATATGAAAAGACTTCCGCTTCGAATAAGGTATTTCTTATGAAGCGTTTATTTAATATGAAAATGGTAGAAGGTGGGTTAGTTATTGATCATTTAAATGAGTTTAATACGGTCACCAGTCAATTAAATTCTGTAAAAGTAAACTTTGATGAAGAAGTTAGGGCTCTTTTGATTCTATGTTCTTTGCCGAAAGTTGGAATAGCTTGGTAATGGCTGTTAGCAATTCTATTTCTGGTTCAAATACATTGAAATTTGATGATGTTTTTGGTGTTATTTTGAGCAAGGAAATCTGTAGGAAAAGCTCAGGTGGAACATCCACATCAGGTAGTGTTTTGAATGTAGAAAGCAGGGGCAGAACAAAGGAGAGAGGAAACAATTCTAGAAATCGTGGGAAGTCACGAGGAAAATCAAAGGACAAAAGGTCCCAATCTAGAGACAAGAGGGATTGTTGATACTGTGGTAAGTAATAAATTTGATGAGGATGCTTTGATTCTTTCCCTTGATAATGTTGATGATTCTTGGGTGTTAGATTCAGGGGCTTCATTTCATACTACCCCCCATAGAAGTTATTTTCTTGATTATGTCCAAGGGGATTTTGGGCTGGTTTATTTAGGAGATAACGAACCCTGTCAGATTGTTGGAAAGGGAAGAATCAAGATTAAGTTGCAGAATGGGAATCATTGGCTACTACGTGAGGTAAGGCATGTTCCAAAGTTAAGTAAAATTTAATTTCAGCGAACTAGATGATGAAGGTTGTGTTGTTACATTTAGTGATAAAAATTGGAAGGTCACAAAGGGTGCCTTAGTGGTAGCAAAAGGTGTGAAAGTAGGCACCTTATATCTTTGTACAAGTCATACAGTTCCTTCTACTTTAATTGTTACAGAAAAATATCAATGTTCAAGAACAGTTGCTGCAGTTCAGCAGGTAGAAGATCATACAGTTGCTATGGACTCTGAATCAGCATTGTGGCATAATAGACTTGGTCATATGAGTGCAAAAGGTATGAAATTACTTCATTGAAGTAATGTTTTACCAGGTCTAAAATGTGTTAATATGGATTTCTGTGAAAGTTGTGTGTATGGAAAACAAAAGAGAGTTAGTTTTCTCAAGGATGGGAAGCAAAAGAAAGATGAGAAATTGGAGCTTGTGCATACGGATGTATGGGGACCAGCTCATGTATCTTCTCTTGGTGGCTCTCTGTATTATGTTACATTCATTGATGATGCAACTAGGAAGGTATGGATTTATTTCCTTAGGCAGAAATCTGATGTATTTGAAACTTTTAAAAAATGGAGAAGCTTGGTTGAGAATGAGATGGGTAAAAAGATAAAATGTCTGAGATCTGATAATGGTGGTGAGTATTGCAGCAAAGAGTTTGAAGATTATTGTTTGTCTAATGGTATTCATAGGCAGAAAATGGTTCCAAGGACTCCATAGGAAAATGGAGTGGCTAAGTGCATGAATAGAACAATAATGGAGCATGCACAGACTATGAGATTGCATATTGGGTTGCCTTTAAAAATGTGGGCAGAGACTGTAAACACTATTGTTTATTTAATTAACAGAGGTCCCTCTAATCCTTTGGGTTGTGGTATTCCAGAGGAAGCATAGAAAGGTAAGAAGGTGAGTTATTCTTTTCTCAAAACCTTTGGTTGTGAAGCATTTTTACATGTAGATTCTGAAAATAGAACCAAGCTTGATGCAAAATCAAAGAAATGTATATTTATTGGATATGGCATTGATGAATTTGGTTATAGGCTTTGGGATTTTGAAAATCAGAAAATTGTGAGAAGCAGGGATGTCATATTCAATGAGAAAGCATTGTACAAAGATCTGTTGTTGCAGCATGAGAAGAAAGAAAATGATTATGCAGTGTTGGATGATATTCCAAACAATGATGTTTCAGTGGTTCCTCATGTTGGGAAACAACAACAACAACAAATACCACAAAATCCTGTTAGACGATCTTCAAGGATAAGTAGACCTCCAGAAAGATTCTCTCCCTCTTTGTATACTATTTTGTTAACTGATGTTGGTGAACCAAAATATTATGATGAAGCTATGCAGGTGGATACCAAGGTTCAGTGGGAGCATGGAATGGAAGAAGAAATGGACTCCTTGCTAAAAAATCAGACTTGAGAATTATGCAAGTTGCCTACAGGTAAAAAGGCTTTACCAAAAAAATGGGTTTATAGGCTGAAAGAGGAGGATGGAGGTAAGAAAATATTTAAAGCCAGATTAGTTGTAAAGGGATTTGCACAGAAAAAGGGTATTGATTTTGATGAGATTTTTTCTCCAATTGTTAAAATGACTTCTATTCGTATTGTTTTAAGTATTGTGGTTGTTGAAGATTTTCATTTAGAACAGCTTGATGTTAAAACAACCTTTCTCCATGGTGATTTGGAAGAGGAAATATATATGGACCAGCCACAAGGATTTGAGGTCAAAGGTAAGGAGAAACTAGTGTGCAGATTGAAAAAAAAATTATATGGCTTGAAGCAAGCACCTCGACAATGGTACTTGAAATTTGATAGTTTTATGGCTGAGCAAGGCTACAGTCGGTGCAATTTTGACCATTGTGTTTATTTTAAGAGGTTGGATAATGATAGCTACATTATTTTATGTTTATATGTTGATGACATGCTTGTAGTAGGGTCTAACATGGATCACATAAGTGAGCTAAAACAATAGTTAGCAAAATGTTTTGCTATGAAGGATTTGGGGGCAGCAAAGCAAATCCTTGGTATGAAAATTCGTAGAGATAGGAAAAGCAGACAATTGTTTTTATCTCAGGCTAATTATGTTGAAAAGGTGTTGCAGAGATTTCATATGGAGAATGCAAAAGTTGTCAGCACACCTTTGCCTAGTCATGTTAAATTGACTAAGGATATGTGTCCAAAGACACAAGAGGAGGAAGAAAAAATGTCCAAGGTACCATATGCTTCAACTGTAGGTAGTTTAATGTATGCCATGGTATGCACAAGACCGGATATTGCACATGTTGTAGGAGTTGTTAGCAGGGATTTGAGTCATCTCAAAGTTGAGCATTGGAATGCAATAAAATGGATTCTCAGGTACTTGAGAGGTACATCCAATAAATGTTTATGTTTTGGGGGCTCTAATATTGATTTAAAAGGCTACGTTGACTCAGATTTGGCAGGGGATATAGATATCAGGCAGAGTACCACAGGTTATGTTTTTACAGTTGGTGGGACAGCAGTGAGTTGGATTTCTTGATTGTAAAAGGTGGTTGCTTTATCCACCACAGAGGTAGAGTAGGTTGCTGCAACAAAGGTGGAAAAGGAGATGATATGGCTAAAACTTTTCATGGATGAGTTGGGAAAACAATAGGCTAGAAATTACTTGTTTACAGATAGCCAGAGTGCTATACATCTTGCAAAGAATTATGCCTTGTATTCTAAAACAAAACACATACAATTGAGATATCATTTCATTCGATCGGTGTTGGAGGATGGATAGGTCAAGCTGGACAAGATACATACAGATGTCAATCCAACAGATATGTTTACGAAGGCGGTGACAAGGGAGAAGCTGAGCTCCTCTTTAGCTTCAGTTGGCCTTCAAGGTTGAATTCAAGTATAACAGAGCAGCAGGGTCCAAGGCACTTATTTCTAGTGGGAGTTGTAATTGTAGCAGTGTCGTCCAGGATCAGTCTCCAAGTGGGAGATTGTGTTGGTGTGGAGCCTGATCAATCTCCAAATGGGAGATTGTTGGTATGTGGCGACTGATCATGCTATACTGTATAGCCCATGGTGTATTGTACACCCTGACATGTATCCTTGCCGGGGTCTGGGGCCGGGCTGGGCCCTAGGTGGGGGTTAGGGGGCGGCAGCCCCCGAGAAAAAAATTCCTCCTACTTTTTCGCATCATCATCGAAAAAGGGAAAAATCAACGAAAAAAGAAAAATCCGATTTTGTAGAACCCAAAATCTGGAAACTTCTAAGCTTGTTAAAAAGGGGTTTGGATGGGTATTACAGTATGATGAAAAACACAATTATTCGTAAGATTGTAATAAGTTTTGCACTGGATAATAAAAGTATTGGATGGTTTCGGTTTGGTGGATGTAGCCCGGATTGGGTGAACCATGTTAAATTTTTGTGTTATGATTTATTCTGTGTGTTTTATTTTCTTTGTTTTATTAATTAAATCTGCATTTAATTGTTAGATATCTTCCATCTCTAACCCTAACATATATATCATCATTTGTGAGCTCTATTGGGGGTGCAGGATGTTTCATCTAAGGAGGTCTCTTGACTTCTTCATTCTCTCTTATGGGGGAACTTTTTCCTCTTCTAGGGGTTTTGTCCTTCTCATACATTTGAGAGCTTTTTCTCTTGTTATTTATCTCTCTTTTGGGTGGGAGGGGTTTCCCATGTGGTTTTCTCCTTTTCTCTACTTTATGAGAGATTGCATTGCATTTGTACATGGGTACCTAACATGGCCTAGTTGTCGAGACCCATCTTGCATTGTTTTCCTTTGTGTACATTCTCCCTAAGTTGCACTTAAGGGGGGTGTTGGTGTAATTAAAAGTGTTGTACCTTGTCCTAGGTCATGATTACACCTTAGTTAAGTTTACTTAGGGACCACAGAGGAGGTAGTTGGAGCATTTCCACTTTTGGTGGAATTATCATGTTATTACTTTATCACATCCACCTTTTGTGGACATATCATGTGATTACCTCTCCACTATTTGTGGTGATTATCAGATTATCACTTTTCCACTTTATGTGGAGTGATAGCCTTTCATAGTTGTCTCATGTCATAAGATTACGAAACTTGTCATAATCTTATGCCCTTCTATGTTCTCACCTTGGCTATATAACCAAGGGGTCTCCTATGTACTATTGCTCATTCTATTTGCATCATTGGCAGAATATAGTTTATTCTTGTCATATTGTTCCATATCTCTTATGCTTGTGCTTTCTATTAGGCTTCTAGATCTTGGGTGGCTACCTTCATAGCCAAATTTTATAGCCATGAAGGTTAGCCAAATTTTTAGGGTATTCTTTCTATTAAACAATTAAAGGAGAATTATTTGTTTGGAATGTTTTGTATGCTTTGGCATACAAGTATCTATAAATACAATGTCGGGATCACCCTCCTAGGTTTCATAGAGCCCGAAGTGTAGGGGAGAAAGGTTTTATATCAATCTCTCCTTCGTTGGCCAAATCTCTCCTTGAATTTGACCATTAGGCCTGACACCCCTTTAGGATTCAAGTTGATTACAAATTTGGGCACCAACAGATTGGTGACTCTACTAGGGACAACTCCAGGATTATCCATTTTGAAAAGAGTTTATAAGTTTGTTGATCTGAAGATTTAGTTTGAAGTATTGAAGGAATTCATACCTAGAGAAAGAAATTGTTGTAGTATACTTGAATGTTTTACAATCTATGGTGCTCTGCCGGTGAAAAGAAATCAAAAAGAAATCTTCTTATTGAATATGTTTCAATTGTTAAAGAATTTTTCCTCTTAAAGGAGGTGGCGACTCTACTAAAGAACTTGGTGAAGATGTAAATAAATTTTTAGATTACAAATATTTCCATTCAGAATAAAGAATTTGCAGTAGCTGCAACATATCCAGGTATTTTCCATATTTTGGTTTTCAAGAAGCATCAACTTTTTATGAAAACCATATTTGAAAGTCTGGAAATTTTTTAGTTCCCTATTGAGTGAAATTGAGCACTAAGAAAGGGAATGATAATGATAATTCTACATACTTCTGACTTATGATTTGCAACCTATGTATTGTGTTGAAGAAGTATGCTTGTTCTTGAAATATGCCCATTAGAGAGATCTTAGATGAAGATGTATTTGAGTTATGCATTGCAATATTGTAAGGTCATGATGAAAGAAAGAAATAGGGTAGTAATCAATTGTAGATTTGATGTTTGAATTTTGTAAAGGGGTGTAAGAAAATGTATCATTCACTTGTACATCCCTATGGGGTGTCATATGCAAGCATGAAAAGTGCCCAACCCCTATCATGCCATCAAAGAAATTTCTCTATTGGAAGATACAGACCATTAAATTTTAATGGTATTCAAGGTTTCCCAAACCCTGTTCCTAATGAAGTCAAGGAACATTTTCCAACGTTCAAAGGGAAAAGCTCAAAATCAGCATCTCAGCATCTGCAAGGGTTTTCTGATTTGAAGTCATAAAGATGTTGTCATGAAGTCCTTTGTTCAATCTCTAAAGGAAGATGCCAGAGATTGGTTTTCATATTTTCTAGTATGCTCTATCTCTTCATGGAGTGAGTTCATGGCAGCATTCATTGAACAATTTAGAGAAAGAATTAATCCAAGTTCAGTGAGGAAAAAATTCATGGACATACAAAAAGAAGAAGATGAGTTAGTCCCAGCTTTTAATCTCAGATTTGAAAAGGCATTAATGGATATTCTTGAAAGCATGAGACCAAATGATGACGTGTGTCTGATTATGTACCTTGGTGCATTTGATGAAGAAATGAGTTATCTCTTAAGAGATAAAGAGCCTGCAACATTACATCATGCATATCAAATTGCAATGGATATTGAAAACAACTTGAAATATTCAATGATGAAGGGATATATGGTTGAAAATGTTTGTTATCCAAGCACACGTCATGCAAATGCAATTCATGGACTAGATAATAAAAATGCTTGTCAAGATGATAATTCTTATGTTGTTTTGGTTCTTCCATCATTACAACACACAAATCATAGTGAGCTCCAAGTTGAACATCAAAAAATTTGAGCAATGTTGATCAGATGTCTTTTGTTCAAGAATTGTCTAACATGAAGAGGTGTAAGGGAGAATCACCCTATGATTTGTTCTCAAAAATTTTGGATGCTTTGTTGGAGGTCCCCAAGAATTTCAGACTTGAGGATTCATCGTGCATTGGTTTTTTTTGTGAAATATTTGAGTCAAGGCTGAGTACCTTGCCAAAAGATTTGAAGCCTCATAGTTTTGATCAAGTACTTGATTGGATAAAGATTGTGGAAGGACCCCAATGTGATTATGCACAACATATGATGTCTCAAAATGATGGTAGCAGCTATCATATTGTTGAATGTAAGAAAAATTAGAGCACAATGCACACAAATGAAAATGACATCAAAAAATGAACATCTGTCTTTTTGTATGGATGAAGATAGTGATTGTAATCAACCCATAAGAAGCATAAATGCATATCCATATATCAATGATGAAGATAATGATACACTTGCAAGTGTTGTTGATTTCTCATCACAAATCAGTGGTCTAGATATTGAAGATGAAAGTTTAAGCATTCACTCTGAAAAATCTGAGCATAGTTTATGCAATGATGCATTTTCTTGTGATGAGGATTATAGTGGCAATGAAACTAATTGCTTCTCTGAGGATTATGAATGTTCCCATCAGGATGATCTAGAGGTATTTTCTTTGCATGAAGGATGCAATGAAATGAATGTTCATGAAGTCACTTGTTCACAAGTCAATGAACAAATCCCATTTGATAAATTCCTAGAATGTAATTCGGGTTTACCATTAGTAAAGAATGCTAACTTTGTGAGTGAAGAATATTTTAAAGATAAGAATGTGTGTGTTCAATATCTTGATCCTTAGCACAGTGCTAGAGATGATAAATATGTTGATGAACATGATTATGTCCTTGTTGCTTATGATTGTTTATATGAAACATAAATGGAGTTGTTAGTTATATATGAAGAGGATGATGATGTACACATTGATGAAGGAAGGGGTCCATTATTGAATGATCAAGTTGTACATTATGACAAGCACATGGATCTTGAATCAACATTATTACCAATTGATAATATTGAAAAGCTTGCTGATTTATGTAACAATAAAATTTCAAAATGGGTTGATATTGTAGAACTTTTTGATCTATGTGTAGGACAACCAAAAGATGGAAGTAACGATGGATCTCATATTAGTGAATGCGAAACTAAATATTGTTGTTTCTTTGTTGATGTTTCTTATCTTCACAATATGAATATGTACATGTTTTCATCCAATAAGGAGTGCATTAGTGTGGAAGAGAATGAAGAGCCTTTTTGAATTACTAATGAACAACATTCAGATTATAATGAATCTTTCACATTTGGGTCAGTATACCTATCAATTGACGATGCACATGAGTGTCTTTTTGCTGACCCTATTAGTTCTGAATTGTTTGAGCCTTCTTTTGAAGCATTTTGCATTGAGATGAATGATGATTTGAAAAATGAATCAGAATATGTTATTGAACCTAGGATGAGTGCATTTACCCAGTTTTGGGATGTTGATGATGCATATGATCTCCATTTCCATGACACCAAGGAGTGTTCTAGTGTAGCTAAATCAAAATTCCTAGATATGTGCTCATGTCATGGTGTCTAATTCAAGAAGGCTTCTAAATATGCACTTTTTCCTTTTGATGCACCTGGGGATTGTTTGCATAATGCACAACAAAGTGTTTATGAAATTTTTCAGTTTGATGCACAAACTGAATTTGATGTCAAATTTTATGATGTCAATGGTCAAGTGGACTATGAGTGTTTTCAATTTTCAATCCAAATGGATGAGCATTTAATGGAACATGAACATGAGCTGGATAGGATAAGATGTCACATTGATTATGGACTTTAGTTAGTGCTTGACAACCAATTTCAAATTGATAGTTTATGGTGGCATTGGAGAGTACAGTGTTATGGTGAAGCATGCCAATGTTAATGTTGGTTCTCATATGTACAAAAACTTTGTTTCCAAACTTGGCCTAATACAAACAACTGAGAACAAAGTTTTTGATAGAAGTAAGGGTTGGTTCTATACTTTTGGTGGCATGGGGCCATCAAGTGAAGTTTAAAGAAGGGGTTGAATTTGAAGATAGTGTCTTTCACCTAATGAATCTGGCACTCGGTCTGCTCTTTCAGGAGATGTCTGAGATCTCACCATGCCCACAGGGGACATATGTCCTCGAACATAAGCCACTGATGGAGCTCTCAAAATTGCAAAGTGATGGAACCCACCCACTTGTAGGTGCCTAACAAATCACTTCAAAACAAGCAAACAGGTGGAAAAAAAGAGGTTGTGTTGTAAGAAACTCACACAACCTCTACAGAGGTTTAAACACGTTCTGCAGGTCTAATAATTAGTTTTGGAGGCATAAAAACAACTGCAAAGGCACAAACTAAGTTGATGTCAAGAACATATTGTTGCTATGGGTACCCGCAACACTGGTTGTAGGTGATTGTTTAGAATTTTAGAAATGACCATATTGTACTTGACCCTAGTGATACTAAAGCGAGTACATGGGTAGCAAGTGGAGACCTAATAACAGAGCATGAATGGAGGGCTCATAACAGTCAGGGGCAACAAGCATGATGAGAGAAACTTTTCATAAACCATGGACACCTCATAAATGGAAAGAGAAGTCAAAATGGAAAAGAGGTTTGCATAAAAGTTGCATACCATAGACCTAAAGGAGGACAATCAAGGGCTGCTATATGAAAGAAGGCATCAAAGATAGGGATCTCAAGGAACTTGCTAATTCTATGTCACACAAAAAAAATGAATTTGCAAAGGAAAAAGGTCTCAAGAGACTCAGGGTCAGGCAAAATTCATGATAACTTAGAGAGAACATTCTTTAAAGAGTTTGTTAAAGTGATAGAAGCATCAAATGTTGTTGTGGAGGTCCTAGATGCTAGAGATCCTCATGGATCCTGATGCACGAAAATGGAGAAGTCAAATTTAGAATGGAAATTAGCATCAAAGGCCCTCAAGCATTCATCACAACTTCAAACTATTGAATTTCTTGGGGTTCACATACTTATCAAGTTATTGAAATATTACTCTAGGAGTTTTGAGCTGAAAAAAAATCTATTACCGATGGTGTCGTGGGGTTACCTAATGTTTGTAAGAGTAGTCTTATCAACAACATAAAGAGGTCACATGTTGACAATGTTGGAGCTACTCCAGGCATAATGTGATCAATGCAAGAAATTTAGGAACAAATTTTTAAGACATTAGAACAATGATCGCTCACTTTTCCTTTCTCCCTCTACAACTGCTTGTGCTCTAATGCACACTAAGAAATCTAACTGCCTTATGTATTTGAATTCAAATTCTAGAAACTTTGGAGAGTGGAGTGCCTAGTGTTTATCCATGAAATGTGTTCACTACTCTGTCAATGGTAGAAAGGTTAGAGAGTGGTGTTGGTAAGTGGCTTGGTTTGATTGGGGATGTTAAACCTACAAATGCTAGCTTGAAGTTGCATGGAGAACCTTCCTTTGAGAGGGTGATACATGAATTTTGATATGCTACTTGTTCCATAGAATTCCCACTAGTCTCAAGAGAGAAGGTTGCTAATATTTTTCTTGCAAACTCTAGTGGAGGAGGGATCCACAAAAGAAGGCAAAACATCTTAAGAAGGCTAGCAAATTTTCTTGTAAAGTGTTGACACAAAGACTAGGAAATGTTTATGCTGCAATGGGGTAGCCATTGTGCTAGCTGAAAGGGATCAATTTGATATTGCAAAGGAAATCCTTATATAAGTACAAGATGTTGTTGCAGGAAACATCTTTGATCAAATGCCTAATGTATAGGTAAATCTAGCACATGTTCACTTTGCACAAGGACAGTTTGCGCTTGTAGTGAAAATGTATCCAAATTGTTTGAGGAAATTCTATTTGGGCACTGACACCCAAATTTTTATTATATCTAGCTCGAACACATTATGAAGTAGAACAGTTGCAAGATTGTAAAAGAACATTATTAAGTGTAGTGCATTTGGTGTCCCCAAATTACATGTTACGCTTTGATTTTGGGGTTGCAATGCAGAATTTTTCAACTTTAACACTTCAAAGGAAAGAACATACTATTGATGGGGTTCATCGAGTAGTATAAGAATTAATGAATGTGCTCTTTGTGTTCATCCAACTATCGACTGCAGAAAACTCGCATACACACAGATTTGATGAGAAGAAGATAGAATTGCATGTTGACTACTATAAACACTTGCTTGATGCCACCAAAGTTCATAGAGAAGCATCAGAATGTGAAGAGAAGAAAAATGAAAACCAAAGGAAGATATTTGGCAAGATGATCACATGTAATATTCTCTGTTTCATATCGCCCATCGCGGTTTTAGAAGCTTTTCTCTTCACCATTTCAGCGATGGAGTGATACCACATCCTCTTTATTGCCCATCATTGTTTTCTTTCTCTTTTCCCATTTTACTTTGGAAATGGTGCGATGGTGTGTGCTTTTATTGCCCATCGCTATATTGTGTCTTCCTTCTTTCATCACTTTGGTGATGCATGATAACTATCGAGCGATGATTAATATAAAGTGATGGTGTCATGTGGATTGATGTCTAATAGCAATATTTGAGGGGATTTTTGATGGTAAGAAATAAATTCAAGGTAAATGAAATAGTAAAAGGGCTTTCTACAGCCCGATGGAAAAGAATGAAGGCTTTACACGGTAAAAACAAAATTTGTAGGTGCAGGGAAAAGCAAAATGAGGAGGTAGGGGAAATAACTTGCAGAAGGCGTTCTTTGATGGAGAGGCAGTTATTGATCAAAGGACCTGAATGATACCAGTTGTCAACAAGGATTTTCATTTTGGGTTTTTTATTTTCCCTTAAATGTAATTTTCTGCTTCATTTTGCAGGGATTTGCTCATAGTTTGGTCTCACAGGGGAAATACATTTTGCAATAGGTATGAAATGAATAAGTGTTGGTTTCAGGTTTTGGAATAGTCTGAGTCATGTAATGGAGAATTTAATAATTGCATTGTCATATTTGTATGTAAATGATAAAATATTTTGATTTGGTTTTCTCCACAGTGCACATTGCATAGATTTTGAATATGAGTAATCAAAGATTGCTAGTATTTTTCTTCTTATCTTCCCTTGAATGTTTGTTTAGTGTTATTACTATCATTTAAAGTATGAGTTAAACTTTATTAACATAAATAGAGGTTTATGCAACTATGTGTTAGGATTACTAAGTATGATTAGTTGAGTTTCTGGTATCAGTGGTGTAAGGCATCATCTGGTAGGAATAGTTATGACAGAGTGAATGTTGTGATGAGTTTTAAATTACATGGTTTAGGTGACTCCACCTTACAATATGGCATTGGTCTTTTAATTTTGCAGTCTCCTGAGATTGTCTGTGACTGCTACAAATTAAATCAAATTTACTTTTATATCTCATTATGAATGTGTGTTGAGCTTAATGTATAGTATTTCTCATGTTTAAATTAGACATTGCCATTAAGGTCAACCAAATATTTAGGGTATTGTGCCTATTAAACAATTAAAAGAGAATTATTTCTTTACAGTGTTTTGGATGCTTTGGCACACAAGTATCTATAAATACAATGTCAGGATCACCCTCCTAGGTTTCACAGAGCCCGAAGTGCAGGGGTGAAAGGTTTTATATCAATCTCTCATTTGTTGGCCAAATCTCTCCTTGAATCTAAGTGTATCACCTTTCTTAAACTTTGAACAAGGTGCTGAAATCAAGGGTTCAATATGCATATTCCAAGCCTATGTTGAAGACTCTGTTTAAGGCATTTTTTGACAAGGCTACAATTTTTTAATTGATTTATCTTTCTAGTGTGTTTGGACTTACTTTTGTAAACTTTCAATATACAATGCACTTTTATTCTTTATGAATTAAGACTAGTAATTTTGTTGGTTGTATTGAGGCACAGTTTCATTCATGATAGAAAAGGTTGCACCCTATTGCTCAAATCAGATGGCGTGTTGCATATAAAGGAGGAAATATTCTAGGGTTATTGTTGGCAGCATTGAAGGAGAGAGCTTCATATATGGGACACGATCAACACTCTCCTTGGATTCTACATGTTACAGCTTGCTCCAGGAAGATTACCGACGTTGCAGAGTTTTTAAGAGATGAAAGGGGCATGTGCTTGCATTGAAGGGCTCTAAGCAAGTGTTTCCATCATTGCAATTTTTTTTTGGAGAAGTTTCTTTCTTGTCATTTATGTGCATTGCAACTCAGTTTTTTAGTCTTGTGACTAAAAACAAACATTGTAATATTCTATTTCTAAGCATTTTTCAAGCAAGATAGATATTTCAAACTTGTGCAAGTTGTAAGAACACCTTTCTTTTAATAAAGTTCAATGATTTTGTCTTCTTAATGGCTGTCTTATTGTGTGCAATTGATTATTGATGTGTATTTCCATGTTTTACATTTAAATCCTCAAATATCAGTCAATTAAAATGACTAAATATACTACTAATTAATGTCAATTAATAATTAAATTGACTAAATATACTACCAATAGACATAAATTGGTGAATAAATATGACTAAATATATGACCAGATGATGGCGAAATAATGATTAAAATGACTAAATATACTACCAATGGATGAAAATTAGTTAATACAAATGACTAAATATACTACCAATGGACAAAAATTAATGAATAAAAATGACTAAATAAGTGACCAGTTAACAACAATCATTGAATAAATTAACAACTAAATATATCAGTGAATTAAAAATGACTAAATAAGTGATCAGTTTAAAACAATCAATGACTAAATTAACGACTAAATATGCTACCAAATCGATCAATCAAAACAACCAATAAATGACTAAAAATGGTTTAGTCATCAATTCGGTCACGTTATAAATGACTGGCAATAAAGTACTAATGGTCACATGACCATGTTTAGTTATTTATAAGTAGTTTTTAGTATTTTTTTTAATCATATATTACTATTTTTGTACTAGTGAATTTTTTATTTTAAAATTTGTAGTAGTGCAGTCATATTGAGAACTAGTAGCATAGCCACTGAAGCACCTAGGTGCTTAGACCTTTTCCCCCTAGGCCCTAATAGGGCAATTTTTTTTAAAACGCCATAACTTCCCTTCAGGGTGTCAAAAGTTAGTAAATGAGATATTGACAAAAATTTAGTTTCAAGCACTTCACAATTGTGCAAACCATTCTTTCATATTTTCTTGAGGTGAATTTTATTACTAGTTGAAGTCAAATTTTCCTTTTTGAACCTCTAAGCTCATAGATTTTTTCTAAATTGTCCAATTTTCATGATTTTTGCGACATTGAAAAAGTGTTGAGGAGCTTTACATTTCTATCCATGCACTTTTTTCAGATTCAACCGTAGGAATCTTTTATTCAAGTTTGTGCAAATTTTCATTTTGATTTATTACTTGGACATACTAACACCTACAGAGGATTTTTCCTCTTGGGAAGGCTTCATTTTCAATGAAAATCATATTACGAAAGTGTACTTTTAGTTTGAGAATCTCATTCTAAAATATTTTTGTATTTTTCCAGCTTTGATCCATCTTGGCATTGTAAAATTTGGAACACAATTTTGGCATTGTAAACACACTACATATAAAGTGCCACATTATAGTATTGAGGGGTTTCTTGATTGAGTGACTTGGGGGGTCTCTTGGTGCATTTTTTGATTTTTTTGCTTGTGCTCTTCTTTTTCCATGGATCATTCTAAGGTTACTTTGCTAACATCATACATTTCAACTTGGCATCAACATGCATGGAGTATACTAATAAATCAAGGCCACTCTCTATATATGTTAAAAAAGGGGTACTTGAACCTACAAATGCTGATAAAAAGATTAAATGGATGATTGAATGCACTAAATCTCTTGGATGTCTCCATAGCTTAGTTTCTCAAGATTTTTTGTTTCAGATTAAATCATGTAAGAATTCTCATGAGGCTTGGGACAATTTAAAAAAAATTTATGGTACTACAAATGAAGTAAGAGGCTATCAAGTTGATAATGAACTGATGAGCCTTAATCCTAAGAACTTTGACAGCATCCAAGACTATATCACTAAGGTTAATGATCTAAGAGAGCAATGTAAAGCATGTGGAATTGATAAGGACATTTAGTTGGTCTACAGTACATTGAACAAACTTTTTCCTAATTATGTTTCTTTTATTTCTATCTTTCATACTCATAGGTTGATTATGGGGCTTACATTTACTACACCTTCATTTGCATCCATTTTTGATATGTTAATACATGAGCAAAAAAAGTGTCTATCAATGGGTCTCATAAAGTCATCTAATCTCAGGTATTGTTAGATAGTTAGAAATCAAAGAAAAATCAACATTTAGATCAACCAAAGAATATTTTTTCTTCCATAGATAAATCATCTAAGAAGAAGAATCCTACTTGTTCATATTGCAAGAAACTTGGGAATGATGAACATTATTGTTATAAGAAGAATATTGATGAGTTGAAACATCTTCTCAAAAATAATCATATTGATTTTCCTTCTAGAATGTTTGAGTCAAATTAGATTCTTCTTCAAAAGTGTCTAAAAAGGACAAAGGTCATGCTACTATAGGTAAAGTTATTTGTGCTTTTTCTAGTCCTAGATTAGGAAGATAGATTCTAGATTCAACATCTCATCATATGGCATATTTGCAGTCTATATTATTTTCTTTTGAGTCTTGTACTATGTCCGATATTTTGATGGGAAACAATACATACATGATTATAATTGGGAAGGGATATATATCTATTGAGGAGGGTCCTTCAATGATGTTTTGTGTGTACCTCATTTGGCAAACAATATTCTTTCCATATATCAAATTACACATGGTGGAGGTGGGAAGACTATGGAATTCACTCCTAATTTAGTCATCATTAGAGACTTGAAGAGTAGATAGATTCTTGCTACTAGGATGGTTGATCATTTATCTCAATTGTACACCTTTGTATATTTTTCTTCTAGTGATGACTTTGTTCTTTTGATTGTTGATCACACTTCTAGTGCAAACCATGATTTTGAGCATACTTTTGGCTACTTGAACTTGGGTGTTCTCATATCAAATCCCATTCTTGAACATTGTATTTCATCTCCTCCATATTTTGTTGCATTTGATGATTCTTGTGTTGTCACCATGTTGACCTCTTGTGACTTAGTATAGAACAATCTACATTATCTTCTGGATACATCTTGGGATGCATACTCGAAAGAAATTGTTGGGTTGTTTGTTGAATCCCACTTCAAATTTAGGAGACAACATTGAGCGCATACATCTTCTCTTCACGAAGATGGTGGCTTCGAATTCGTTCACAAAAATTGAAGCAGTATCATCTTCATCATCAATATGAAGACACTTGAGCATTATTTAGAGACATCACATATCATTCTTCTTCCAACATCTTCCTTTCAGGAATGGGAAGACATCCTACATATTATCTTGGTTTTGATTCTTCCTAAGAGGAGGAATGTGGTTCAACAAGATTGGATCATCTTCAACATACAATGTCGAGCTTCTACCATTATAAGAGACTCACCATTGAGGGGGGCATGCATGGTCTCTCTTATTCTCTCTTATGGGGGGTCTTTTTCCTTGCATGGGGTTTTGTCCCTCTCATTCATCATTGAGAGAATTTTATATTTTATCACTCTTTTGGGGAGGAGTTTCGTCCCACTAGGTTTTCTCCTTTTCTTTGCTTATGAGAGATTGCACTTGCATTTGTACATGGGTACCTAGCATGACCTTGTAGCCAAGACCCATCTTTGCATCATTTGCATAATAATGCTCCCTAAGTTTTACTTAAGGGGGATGTTGGTGTAAATAGGTGTTTTACCTAGCTAGGTCTATTTACATGTTAAGTCCACTTAAGAGCTAGTTGTTTTTTAGAAGTTTTCGTTTTCTTGAAAATATCTTATCTAGTTGGTTTTTATTTAATGCCTATGTCCTAGATCATTTAATAATGTTGAGGTACTTGTCTCATTATATAGGATTAAGACACATGTCAATATCTTGTCTAATCTTATCTCACAACTTGCCTAAATTATAAGAAAGACATCATTTATACATCATTAACAATTCAGCTGAGTAAGTCCAATATGTCACTGCAATCTTGAGTATTGCATATTGGCCATAATCTTGCATCCATTATTGAAATTTAATGTTCTTTCTTTTTCCTCTTGTAGAAGGTTGTTTTTGGTTTGTGCAGGTGATCTTGGAGGCTTGAGTCCTTGAGTGACTTTAGCAATAATGACTTTTCAACACTTCAAATATTTGCACAAGAAAGAGTTTCAAAAATAAAAACTCATATCAACATAAGCAAGATGCAAGGCAAGACCATCTTAGACACAATTTTTTTATTGAACTATAAATTTATTCTCTAAATTGAAGCATAAAGTTTGTCTCATCTTTATTTGTGCCAAATTTCTATAAAAGGATGGCCCCAAAAATTTCCTTCACAATTTCCACTTTTAAGAATATATAAGAGTTATTTTTTTGTTTCCCCTCTTAACCATTTAACTTCCTCTCTTATGATTTTCAAAAAAATTTAGGATAAAATACACTTGTTTCACTAAATAATTTCATTGCAAATTATAAAAAATAACATAAAATAGTATTTATAATAGGATAAAACCTTGATATTCAAATGAACATCATGGGTACTTCTTTGAGAACAAATTTCATTGATAATATTGATTGTAACATTCTCAAAGGATTGATTCCCTCACAATTCATTGATTGGAAACATGATTGTCTTCTTGTGAGATTTCAAGTACAACATTTTATAGTGTCCTGCATCAAAGATCTTATTATATTAATGGTTTTATGAAAGCACAAGAAAATAAAACTTTGAACCATGAGAATGTGCAAAGGCATATAAAATTGATTAAAGGAAACAATTCCTCCACAATTATATTTTTCTATACCATATGATGTTTGTAATACAATTGAATGTAAAATATGTTCAAAAAAACATTTATCCTCCCTTTGGATAATAAGCCATTAGACTTGATAACATGGTTGTGACAAATTTAAAACACCCTCAATAATGATATGAAGATAATATGATGAATAAAGGACATCATACCCATTTTCCTATACCACAAAAAGAAATCCATCACTAGAATAATCAGCTTACTAACAAACTATTGAATCATTACTTTCCATTAATATAAATTGCACTAGAATCTCAAGCAATAACACATCATATAAAACTCGTCATCAAACTACATATCATAGACAATCTTTAATCATTGAAAGAAACATTGAGATTTATATGTATGTTAGCTTGGCTTAGATCCTATGAAAAAAACTTCATTTGTAAGAATTGTGTTTATTGCCTCTAATGGAATAGTGTGATGGGAAGGTTGGGCTTAACCATCACACACTAAGCTTTGACCACTTAGGTGGCAAGTGTGGGCCCTGTTTCGTTGAAACAATACTCAACCATTAATTGTTTGAATTCAAACTGCTCTCGTGTGAAAGTATGGTGGATGCCTGTAATTTTATCTTCCTATTCATTTGAATTTGTCTTTATTTTTCAAACATGTCTATGCTCCCTAGCCATTACAGAACAATCTTGCCACTTGAAACAGGGTTTCATTGGAGATTTAAATTTGATAACGCCTCTGCCATTATTCTGATACGTGGGTATTTTTCCTGCAGAAAGGAAATTCATTGGGTTTTTTTTATGCAAATGGTTGCTGCAGTGTGGAAAATGGGAGATTCAAAATAGGGTATGGACATCCATAAAATTGTAATGAAAGTGGTATCATTCCGCAATCTTTGCCAACATCCTCCCTGCCTGTGCCAAAATAAGATCTTTGGAACAGGGTGTGGGCATCCATCTCAAAATAAAGGAAAGAGAAATTTTATTATATGTTGCAGCTGCAATTGCCCTAGTAGACATGCATGCAAGATGTGGAAGCATAAACAAGGCATGTGAACTGTTTGATAGAATTCCTCCAAGAATTTTTTGACAGAAGTAAACCCAACTGCCCTGGTAGACGTGTATGCAAAGAAATAAATCCAAAGGTTTAAATGGAAAAAAAATATTAGCACAATTTAGATCAGTACTCTACCTACTCGTCATTCAGATGAGACATTTTAATATACAATCACATTTTGTCAAAAAGGGATATTGTTAACCCATAACAATAAACTATGGTTTCATATCTATAAAGATGTGATGTTCATTCAACATTATATTTGTAGTATCTTCTTATTTTCATTTGTATTTTTTTTATGTTTGTTATCATAGAATCTATCAGCACTCAATTCACTGATAACCCCCCTATGAAACTTGTCCATTTCATAGGTTCATGATGTTCAAGCATGCAAAACAAGGTGAATTTCAATCCACCTTGATGTATGTTCCAAAATCTCAAACAGTTTGATTGAGTGTCCTCCCTCGTCCGTCTTTCGAAGAGCTTTGAAACGAGCATCTTCATCAACTTCCATCCTTTGGGAGTTGTGAAAATTGGTAAAAGTGTAGGAGCACTGATTTTTAGTGCTCCTACATGTTGAGGTTGTAAAATTTTCTAAGTCCTCAAAGTGCACAAGTGATAAAAATCAGCGCTTGTGCATTTTTTTCAAAGTCAGTCTTTTGTGCACAAGCGCTAAAAATCAGTGCTTGTGCATTTTTGTCAAAGTTAGTCTTTTGTGCACAAGCGCCAAAAATCGGCACTTGTGCATTTTTGTCAAAGTCAGTCTATTGTGCACAAGCGCTAAAAATCAGCACTTGTACATTTTTGTTCAAAGTCAATCTTTTATGCACAAGCGCTGATTTTTAGCGCTTGTGCACTTTTTCTCTGTACTTAATTTTTTCAAGGCATGGGCGGTGATTTTCACCGCCAGTGCATATTTCCCAGTTTTCTCCATATGTTGCGCCTTCATTAAATGCACGAATTATGTTTCATTTATTGCACTTCTAAATCACTTTTAAGTGATTTTAAGTTAATCACTCCTCATTTTACTCATTTTAAATACTTAATCTCCAAGCTCTTCAAATGCTCGAGCGGTGTTTTTGTTCGCCGTTACACCTAAGATTTTCACTAACTCCAAGAGTAGGGGCAGTGAAAATCACCGCTCCTACATGGAGCTCAATTTCTCTAAGTTTCATAGTGCTAAAAAAAAGCTTGCCATTGCACTTCATGTGTTCTTTAAGTCTGATGAAGTGTCAAGGTGCTGATTTTCAGCGCCTTGACACATTTTGCAAAACTTACATGAAGAACATGTAAGGGTGCTGATTTTCAGTGCCCTTACATCTGAAATCATCTCTCTAAGTGTAGGAGCGCTGATTTTCAATGCTCCTACACATTTGGTAGTTTTTTCCTTAAGCACTTCAAAATCACTCCATTTTTTCTCCAAACACTGTTTCTTCGCTCCCGCTCTATTTTCTGTGCCTAATCACTCATTCCACACTTGCTCCACATTGATTGCTCACTTCACACTTCCCAATGCTACATTTTCTACTAACGCCTATTGATTCACCATCCTTGCAGTTTCTCTCCAGATTTCATTAAGTGATCCTGAAGGTGACATTTTTTGATCCAGTGAACTTTCTGAGATCCACAAAGAAGCCATCACACAACAAGTTGAAGATGCAAATTTTTTAAAAACCTCAATGCATGTCATTTGTGATATACCACTAACTCTTGATAATCTCAAGACACATCTTCACAGGTGCAAGAAAATCCATTCATCTGCCATAAGGTTGATCACAAGAGTTCACACCCTTGTAGATTACACAGTCGACCCAGATGATGCGTTCATATAGGAGACCAAGAAGAAGTATGAAGACTTCCACGCCCAAAGAAAGGAACCATGAAGATTCTTGATCTCCAGTGTTGAACATTTTGATGCTTCCCTTTATGCATCTTGTAAATAGTTTTTGACTTCTTAAATGTCTTTTTAGCAAGTGTAATTACAAGTAAAATCTAAGATGTTATCCTATGAAGATGGACAACATTTTGACATAGTCAAAGTTAGGTGAGATTTTCCTAAATTAGCTCACCTAATTTTCCTAATTTTACTCAATTGATTTCCTAGATTTTCTCTTCCCTCTCTTTTATAAATAAGAGGCATTTCTATTGTAATCTTTACCTTTAGTATTTTGCAACGAAGTGCTGCTCATTTTGCAACAAATGTATGAAACTTTGCATTCAACTTTGTGAATCTGAATCTAATCAATAAAGAAGGAAGTTTCATACCAAACTTTGCATTGGATCAATCATATTTTGGATTTGATTAAGATTGGTGGTAATTAGTGTGTGAGATCTAAGGGCCTTGGATAAATCTGTGTAGACTTTGTGTTATACTCTTTATTTAGATTTATGTTTTAATACTATTGTTGAATGGTCTACAAGACTTTGTGCTTGTAATTGTTCATGCTATTCATGGAATTTTTGTATCTAGAAGACTTTGTGCTTCTAATACGACAAATGTTACATCTCTCGCAGATTCATTAGTGAAAAGCTACATAATTACTTTGTGCCTCTATGAGCTTTTCTTTCTTTCTTTTATTTGTCTATTATTATCATACTTGGTATCTCTACACTTTTCTTTGACAAGATAGAGGTATTGGCATTAATGCTTATTTTTAGTTTAAAGTTATTTTGAATCAGAACTATCAACTGTGAAGCATTTTAAAACATCTTCTCTGAAAAAAGAGAGAAGCATGAATGTGACAAACCCCCATCTCGTAATTGTAGTGTACATTTTGTAAATACTTAATTATTTTTACTTAGCTTTTGTTAGCAGTAAGAAGGGCGCCTCCCCTTTCTGAGAGGAGAGATTACATCTCACATAGCTATGGCTGAAATTAAGGTTGTGTAATCCATTAAAAAGGGATTACATAATTTTCACCCAACAGATTTTTGGCGAGTCCATTGGGGACACGATACGCATTTGAAATCCTCACACTTTCATTTGAAGTATACCCATGTCCCTTTTCATTGTAATTTATTTTCTTGTAAGTTTTTCAAGCTTTCACCATGGACATGTAAATGGCTGCTCAAGGTCCTTGGAGAAATGATTTTGGTCCGTTGAGTCTAGCTCTACCCCTACATGCTCTTCCTGAAGGTTCATAGAAGAACTTTCCCAAGTTCCTTGGTGATGGAAAACAACATCTTGACGAGCACGTTGTTGCTTTCTACATCGCTTGTGGAGTTCATGGTGTTGAATATGAAGATGTATCTGTAAGGATATTTGTGGAGACTCTCCAAGGTGTTGTTGAAGATTGGTTTTATCATCTAGCACCAAGTACCATCACAAATTGGGAAACTCTCATAGTCAAGTTTGAAGGAAGGTTCAAACCTCTTGAAGACACTCATGCTTTGTTGGCTTAGCTCACCCAGTTGAAGAAGGAGACTCACATGCCTATGTGTGAGTTCATTGCTCACTTCAACAAGTTGACACAAAGAATTCCAACTATTGCTCAACCTATAGTTGAGAATTTGAAATATTTCTTTGTAAATGCTCAAGTGCCCGAGGATGGTTTCCTATTGAGAAGAGCAACCCCAACTACTCTTGCAGTTGTGTAGATCTTGGCGACAAAAATTGAAGATGATCTCATTCTTGCTGGGAAAATAAAAACTAAATCAAATTAGTCTGAAGAAATCCCTTCGTTGGAGTTATTTTTTTCATCACAAGGACGGGTCCTATGGTGCAAATGCTGGTAAATGAGCTACTTGTCCTCAAAAAGTAGCTAGCTCAAGGTGTGTTTTATGTGCCTTTGAAGGATGTACCAAGGAGGTCACTTTCAAATGTTTCTCATAATTTTGTTGTTGGGAATCAACACAAGTTATCTTCACCTCCAAAGAGGCTTGCTCTTGAGGAACCATTAGTAAAAATAGTAGCGAAGAATCTTGACTCCAATCCAAGTGATCTCGCTATTCTCTTCCTAGAAAAGGAAGCAGACATAGATGGCGACTCCCAATTTTGGTTTATGCAGTCTTAGAAAGCCATTGATGAAAAGCAAAAGGATGAAAGTCATTTTTTTGAAGTTCAAGTGAATGAAGACAATCTTGTCTTGAGATCTGAAAATATGGACATGTACGAAGGTCTCAGTCAAGTTGAAAAGAATGCATTTGCGTTTCGAGATCATGAACTTGAACACATGTTGCATAAAATAATTTCCCAAAGGTGTGATGAGGACCTTCTTATAAATAATTTAGATTTTCCCAAGTATGAAGATGGTAAACAACATATTGAGGTATGTAGTGCGGTCATATCCTCATCTGAATCACATGAAGGAGATCATTTCGATCAGCATGAGTTGCCATGGTTGATGAATTAGTCTTTCAAGTAGGAACTGGTATGAAGCATTCAATCTTTGACCGATCAAGGGAATGTCCCATAATACATCTTGCTTGGTTGGAGGCCAATGGGAAGACATAGGTTCCACTTACACCTGAGCGTGAAGAAAAACTTGAGGATGTAGCTAAAGAAGTATTTGTAGATGTGCAGGAGAAGTCTATATTCAATGATTCATTTTGGAGCAACAATATATCTAATATATTTTTCAGAGGTAGTTGAACCTCTTCATCTCTTTCATGAAGCAATGCTTCAAATTCATCTACATGTAGCTACTAATGATCATGGAAGGCATTGCAAGCCGTTGAAGAAAGGAAACTATTTTGTTGAACCTATGAATGGTTTCATTTGAGAAGGTTTCGTTGATGGCTAGTTTTAATTAGGTAGGTTTTTACCTTTTCAATAAGTGCATTTGCATAAGTTTGTGTCTTGTTTTCGAAGATTTTCTTTTTGTTGTCATTGCCTGACTCTATTCCCAATGGATGGATAAAGGAACTTGAATTCTGAAGTTCTTCTCCCTTCATTCATTTCAAACAACAGTTGAAGGAAGATCCCTAGCTGGAGCCAGCTGTTATCATAGAATCTAGTAGCACTCGATTCATAGATAACCCCCCTATGAAACTTGTCTGTTTCATAGGTTCATGATGTTCAAGCACACAAAATGAGGTGAATTTCAATCCACCTTGATGTGCGTTCCAAAATCTCAAATAGTTCATTTGAGTGTCCTCCCCCGTCTGTCTTTTGAAGAGCTTCAAAACGAGCATCTTCATCAGCTTCCAACCTTTGGGAGTTGTGAAAATTGGAAAAAGTGTAGGAGCGCTGATTTTCAGCGCTCCTACATGTTGAGGTTGTAAAATTTTCTTAAGTCCACAAAGTGCACAAGTGCTAAAAATCAGCGCTTGTGCATTTTTGTCAAAGTCATTCTTTTGTGCACAAGCGCTATAAATCAGTGCTTGTGCATTTTTGTCAAAGTCAATCTTTTGTGCACAAGCGCTAAAAATCAGCATTTGTGCATTTTTGTCAAAGTCAGTCTTTTGTGCACAAGCGCTAAAAATGAGCACTTGTGCATTTTTGTTCAAAGTCATTCTTTTATGCACAAACGCTGATTTTTAGCAGTTGTGCACTTTTTCTCTATACTTAGTTTTTTCAAGGCATGGGTGGTGATTTTCACCGCCAGTGCATATTTCCTAGTTTTCTCCATATGTTGCGCCTTCATTAAATGCATGACTTAAGTTTCATTTATTGCACTTCTAAATCACTTTTAAGTGATTTTAAGTTAATCACTCCTCATTTTCCTCATTTCGAATACTTAATCTCCAAGCTCTTCAAATGCTCGAGTGGTGTTTTTGTTTGTCGTTACACCTAAGATTTTCACTAAATCCGTGAAAATCACCGCTCCTACATGGAGCTCAATTTCTCTAAGTGTCATAGTGCTAAAAAAAAGCCCGCCATTACACTTCATGTGTTCTTTAAGTCTGATGAAGTGTCAAGGCACTGATTTTCAAAGCCTTGACACATTTTTCAAAACTTACATGAAGACATGTAAGGGTGCTGATTTTCAACACCCTTACATCTGAAATCATCTCTCTAAGTGTAGGAGTGCTGATTTTCAGCGCTCCTACACATTTGGCAGTTTTTACCTTAAACACTCAAAATCACTTTGTTTTTGCTTTGAACACCATTTCTTCGCTCCCACTTCATTTTCTATGCCTAATCGCTCATTTCACACTTGGTCTACATTGCTTGCTCACTTCACACTTCCCAATGCTACTTTTTCTGCTAATGCTTGTTGATTCACCATCCTTGCAGTTTCTCTCCAGATTTCATTAAGTGATCTTGAAGGTGACATCTTTTGATCCAGTGAACTTTCTGAGATCCACAAAGAAGCCATCACACAACAAGTTGAAGATGCAAACTTTTCAAAAACCTCAATGCATGCCATTTGCGATATACAACTAACTCTTGATAATATCAAGACGCATCTTCACAGGTGCAAGAAAATCAATTCATCCGCCAGAAGGTCGATCACAAGATTTCATACCCTTGTAGATTACACAGTTGACCGAGATGATGCGTTCATACAGGAGACCAAGAAGAAGTATGAATACTTTTGCGCCCAAAGCAAGGAACCTTGAAGATTCTTGATCTCCAATGTTGAACATTTTGATGCTTCCCTTTATGCATCTTGTAAATAGTTTTTGACATCTTAAATGTCTTTTCAGCAAGTGTAATTACATGCAAAATCTGAAATGTTATCCTACGAACATGGAAAACATTTTGACATAGTCAAAGTTAGGTGATATTTTCCTAAATTAGCTCACCTAATTTTCCTAATTTTACTCAATTGATTTCCTAGATTTTCTCTTCCCTCTCTTTTATAAATAAGAGGGATTTCTATTGTAATCTTTACCTTTAGTATTTTGCAACGAAGTGCTGCTCATTTTGCAACAAATGTATGAAACTTTGCGTTCAAATTTGTGAATCTGAATCTAATCAATAAAGAAGGAAGTTGCATACCAGACTTTGCATTGGATCAATCATCTTTTGGATTTGATTAAGATTGGTAGTAATTAGTGTGTGAGATCTAAGGGCTTTGGATAAATCTATGTAGACTTTGTGTTACACTCTTTATTCAAATTTTTGTTTTAATACTATTATTGAATGATCTACAAGACTTTGTGCTTGTAATTGTTCATGTTGTTCATGGAATTTTTGTATCTAGAAGACTTTGTGCTTCTAATACGACAAATGGTACATCTCTCGCAGATCCATCAGTGAAAAGCTACGAAACGACTTTGTGCCTCTGTGAGCTTTTCTTTCTTTCTTTTATTTTTTTATTATTATCATACATGGTATCTCTATGCTTTGCTTTGACAAGATAGAGGTATTGGCATTACTGCTTGTTTTTAGTTTAAAGTTATTTTGAATCAGAACTATCAACTGTGAAGCATTGTAAAACATCTTCTCTGAAAAAAGAGAGAAGCATGAATGTGAAACACCCCCCATCTCGTAATTGTAGTGTACATTTTGTAAATACTTAATTAGTTTTACTTAGCTTTTGTTATTAGTAAGAAGGGTTCCTCCCCTTTTTGAGAGGAGAGATTACATCTCACACAGTTGTGGCTGAAATCAAGGTTGTGTAATCCGTTAAAAAGGGATTACATAATTTTCACCCAACAATGTTTAGTGTATATAACAGTAGATTGATATTTATTTTAGTTTTATATTATTGTGGATTAGTGGTTTGAATGTATTATTTTAGTATACATATGATTAGATTATTTTGATGTATTTATTAATGTAAAATTTAGTTTATTAAAGTGATAGGTCTTAATTTCTTGTTTAGAATCTTGTTGTTTATGATCTGAATAGTTTATTCAACTTCAATAAAATCATAGGCTTGTAATTTGTCATTTTATTTTAAAATCCAAAATTTCACATTACAAATTTTACAATCCTTGGAACTAACCATTGCTCACTTATAGAAGTACCAAAAGTTTAATTTCATATATTTAGGTTGTGTATGTATTTAAAAATTCCATCCTAAGAGATTTGCACATTATGGAGAGTATCATTATAAAATAATGTTTTGATAGAGCATTGAAAATATTCTTCTCCTAATTTGCATATGCATCATTGAACACACCATAAATCAATGAAAAGTGGGCCTTCTTCTATCAAGTGTCATCCATTATCAAGCTAACACTTCAAGGCACATAGTACAAAATATCAATTGGCTTACATTCACAAGATTAGCACTTGATATAGTGATATTCATTTTCCTATTGATGTAAGGGCATATGGTTGGAAAGTGAAATCCTACGAGTCATCAAATTTTGTAAGTAAACTTTCACAAGTGTGTGGAAGAAGATCATGCAATGACATGCATTGTGCCTATGAGTCCTCCATGATTGATAAACTCACATTGTGTGCACATAATAACAAGAAGATTAAGCACAAATGTTGATAGTCAATGCAATGTCCACATGGTATTTGCACACGTGGTGATAGATGGCAATCAAACAAGACCAATAGCTAATTGTTGCATGCTATTGGATGATGTCATTATTAACTACTACATTTTTTAGATTTTAAATAGAATTCATGTCTTTAATGCATTAGATTAAGTTTAAAAATTTGAATGTTGGAGCATACTACATTAATGAAAATTGGTTGGTTTTGGCCACTAAAATCTCATTCTAAAATCTAATCAATAATAGTTTTGTGTAAATAGTCAAGGTTTTCTTATTGGCCTAAAATGGGAGTTGAATCTAAATATATAGTCAAGTTTGAATATTTATATATTTTACCCATAAATTTGTAATTTTTTTCATTCAAATTATTGAAAAGCATTGTTCTTGTACCATCTCCTTGTGTTTTCTTCCTTGTTGAGAGTGTGTTCTCCATTGCGAGTCTCTTTGCTATATGACTAGGCATACCTTCACTTGGGACCTCAAATTATAGTTGTATCATATTGTGTGGATCTCATAGCCTAAGGTTTGGTTTGTGGAGAGGTGAAAGCACCAAATGATATTGACTAAATTTTACAACCAAGAGATTTCTATCCTCCATAAAATATAAGGATGGGTAGAAGGTAGTGTAGATGTCCTCCAATGTGTAGAAGGTGTGGTGTGTATTTTTTATAGGATGACTGTTGAGGAAGGAGAGAATGAAAAATAGAGGAGTTATTTTTCAATAGATAAGGAAGGAACTAAGTAGCTAAAATAAAAAATCTCAAGAAAAAATTGTGTGACCTTCGAGGCAATGGAGAACACTCAATAAAGAGACGTGGACGCAAACTAGAGTGATGATATGACACAAGCTATGTGCATGGACAAGGTTGATGAAGAACTAGAATACAAGGAAGACTCTTGACAACCATCTTTTAGATTTACAACATGTAGCATATCCCTTCTAAGTTACTAGAAAAATAGACCCATTTCTTTTGTTTATTTACTTAATCCCAATCAATTTGTCTATAGCTAAGAAAGTAAGGATTGATGGCATAGTCACTTCTTTTAATAAGTCATTATAAGCTTATCACTAGTAACATTATAGTCCTATTTAATGAGATTAGTGTTGAGCTCAAGAATGCATGGGTGGTTTTAGTGTTTGTTTGAAACTTATACTAGTTATTAAACATCTATAGTGGTAGATGGTTATGATTAAGTGTTCATGATTGAAAGTGAGGAGAAAATTAATTTAATTGTAAATCCAAGGGAAATTTATGGGAGGTGAGAGGAATAGTTGATGTAATCTTGATTTGACACAAATAAATATTACCCCTTAAGCATGTGAGAGTCCTCAAATTAGTTATATCAATACAAGATCTTTTTAGTCACATTTTAAAAAAAATCAATTTTCCTTCAAGAAACTAGTCTCATATGTTCCACCAAGAAAGGATTTTGATCAAAAATAATAAATCTATGTAGGCCATATAAAATTCAATGATAGACCAATAGTACTTTTCCTGCAACCCTATATGGAAATGGCCCCACCACAAAAATTCATGGCTCTAAACTAGTCAACATTCATCTATAAGAGCTTGGAAGCTTTGACAACACATATAGAGTACAAGAGGTTGTAATTTTTTTTTAATGTCATCATCCATTAGGCATGCTAACTCAATAAAGCATAGGGTAGAGGACTCTTCATAGATGATATGTAATACTATCAACCAATAGAACAATGTTATTTTGATATTCTCTATGGAGCCTCATATGAGTACACACATCATTAGATCATATTTTTAGCAAATGATTGGTGCATCACTTGGAGGAAAAATTCCAACAATCCTTTTGGGTTGAAAAAGTATGCAATGTGGTGATTTTATGTAATCATTGAGCCTAACATCTACATACTTGAGAAAAAAAAGTGGGGGTCATCCAATGGTGCATAAGGGCCTTGAGAAATTTCATGGAGTTGCTTTGGATTTGTGTGAACTATAGGATCAAGTGAATATTATAGGGTTGATTCACTTTAGGGTTACTAATGTGTTTTGATAATGACTACAAATACAAAATCCATTAGATCAAAACAAAGTCAATGACCACCATTCTCTTTTCCAATTTTACACTATATAATCATAGAAAACACCAAAAAATAACTTATAAAAGATAAAATATCATCATAGGCGCATCACATCTTCCAACAAGAGGCTAAAAAAGAAAAAATAAAGAATATAAATTGATACTTGAGTAGTATTAGAATCTCAACCAATATTTTTGAAGGGGATAAATAATCAAAGGGTCTAATTTATTTTCAGTAATAAGCTCATGAAGAAGATCTTCAAACCTAAACATGGCATATGATTATCCTTTAACAATGAGGCTTTGATGGGTTCCCTAAAATTTTAATTTATACATTCATTATTAATATCTTATCTTAGTTCTAAATTAGGAAACAATTAAGTCAATTCTTTGACCATGTGACATTACAAACTACACACACATGAACCTAGTGGAATTTCATTAAAATCTTAAGGCACTAGTGATAAGGATTTCCTTCACCATATATAACTAGATTTATAAAATCCTAATGAAATAATTAAAAATAAGTTGTTAATCCCTCCAAGGGATGATACAACTCTAATCGAATTTCAAATTTGCAAATAATCTAAACATTATCTTAAAATTTAATCTAAATTCATTGGTTTGGGATCTTAAATTGAATTGTAATTCTTTCTAGTCATGCTTTTAGTACTATTATCATGAATGTGTGATCTTGCATATGGGCTAGTCTAAAAATAATCATTCAAATTTATACTTGAAACATATAAAAATGGGTGTTGTGTGTATCAAAAATGGATTGATAACAATGCACCTATTTTCCTAGTTTCATTCAAAATGTGTGTTATAGAGGACAAATTTTAAAACTAACAGAACTAACTATTAAAATACAGATCTAGAAAGGGTAAAATGCTATGTACCTATCACCAAAGATGCTTTTTTAGACCTCACTGAGGACTCATTTTCCCTATGGAAAATGGGTCCTACCTAGGGCTCCTGAAAATCATTTTTTGTGTTCTGTTATGCTCAGTCAACACTCCCAAATTCTAGTTGTTCACTGTCGAAAAGACGGAAATAAAACCTGTAGATCATTTTTTGTGATTTGACAACTTTTCTTGCAACTTTGATAACTTTGCAACTTTCTTCAATCTTGCTCTTCAAATGATCTTCAACCTAAAACCTGCAATCACACATCAAAGAGAAAAAAATGTTTGTTAGGGAATACAAGTTTTCCTTGGTCAAACCCCATTTTGGTAATTAAACCTTATGATGAAACAATGAAACATGAAGGATGAAACAATAAGACATGAAGGATGAAACAATGAAACATGAAACAATAAAACCTTACTTGAAACCTTGGATTTAACAAATCTGCAAACTAGCATGAAGTGGCCTCCATGGATGTAGATCTTGATCATAAAACTTGATGTGAAACAATGCCTTTGATATTCTTGATTAGATCTTGAACACTACATCACCATATTAGATCAAACAACATGCATGATGCAATACATCTTTGATATGACAGTGGAATCTTGATTGTTGAAATAATCTTCAATAATCTGCCCTTGAATGCCTTGACAATGCTCTTGAATGCTCTCAATAATGCTCACTTGAATTCACTTATGATAACTTCAACTTGCTAGGTGACACATAATGAAATAGCCTTTTATTTATACATATATTAAGATTAATTCCCAAAATTCAAATATCACAAGCCAACATTGAATTATAGATTTGAAATCATTAAAATACTGCCAAAAACATATTCAAAAGAGGGGTCCTAGGTCTAAGCAAGGATCCATTCGCCATAGGGAGAATGGGTCCTAGGCCACTTACCTAGGACACACATCGAACAAGGTGAAATATCATGTAAAAATAGGGTCCTAGGACTAAGTGAGGACCCATTTTCCCTATGACGAATGTGTCCTAGGTCACTTACCTATGAAACACATCTTCCAAAGTTAAGTGTTGTGAAATGGCATTTATGAATGTCGGATTTTATCCCTCAAAAATTGTATTTAATTAGGCTTGGATTTGATTTAAAGGGGCCAATTATGGAAAATTAACCTCAATTAATTAATAAATCCCTAGATTAGTGTGAAAGTGTAAAGGTACACTTTACAACACCCTAAAACAAGGCACAACTAAAACCATTTTATAATTAATTATTCCCAAATTAAGTGTGCAAAGGGATTTTCTTCCTACACTACAATAGTAAGTAATTTTAGAATCAAATCCTTAATCAAAATCATGCCTACTTTGAACTACTTATTTATAAGATATTGTTATAAAAGGTGATATAGTTAGTATAAGAGTTTATCATAATTCATTGGAATTAAAACTAAAAATCAATTTAGTTTATGTCATTTAGGATCACAATTCACAAGGATTTAAGATTTATATCCTCATACTAGTTTAGATAAAAAATGGGAAACATCAGGGCATTGCATTTGTCCCCATCTTATGGAGTTCCTCCTTAAAGTTAGAATTTAAAAATAATAATGAGTATAGAAATTGCATTTCTTAGATTTCTTCACATGTTTCCAAATTAGTCCTATAGTAATCCCATAACACTCTAACTTGAGTAATGCTATATAGTTTCAAAGCCAAACTATGTGTCAATCCAACATTTGGGTTGTTTCTACCTAAAGTTTGATATTACATATATTTGCAAGAAAAACTAGTTAATCACATGATTTATTTTAGGAAGATACTTTTGAAACTTAGATAGATAGAATGAATCATATAGTCTACATAAGTGTGTGATTGTACAACAAGTGTGTAGGAAACTAGTCTCATTTGTTGAAGAATTTCAATAGGGGCTATATATTTGTAGTGTAGAAAAATATATCCCTTTACATTTTCTCTCTTGTCTGGGCCCTCTTAATTAAAACTGGACTTAATAATGCTTTAAAATTTAGTGTTGTAAAATGTACCCCTTTACATTTTCACACTTGTTTAGGCCCTCTTAATTGAATTGAGCTTAATTATTCCTTAATTATCCCTTTGATTCATTTACAAGCCCATTAAATTATATTTTTCGAAGGGGAAACCCAACAATAATTCATGCCAATACATAACACTTCACATTGAGCAATGCATGTTCTAGCAATTAGGGCCTGGGACCCATTTTCCCACCCTAGGACTTGGAACCCATTTTTAAAACATGTTTTGACAATATTTTTATCATCTCAAATTTAAATTTCAAAGGTTGTATTTTAATGTTTAATTTTTGAGAAATTAAGGATAAATGTCTATAGATACAAGGTTATTTTATCAAATCAACTCGAAGCTTTGAAGAGAAATTTCACAAGAGAAAATATTATTGTCAATTTTTTGTTCAATCATGCATGTTTTTGGAGCTAACATTGTGATGTAGGTTTCAAGCATTCAATTCAAAGATTCAAAGAAAGATTCAAGTATCAAGATCCACATCCATTGAAGACATTTCATGCAAGATCAACATTAAGCTTTCAATCCTTCAAAGATTTAATCAAGGGTTTGGTGAGTTGCAACATTGCATTTTTCATTCATCATTCCTTCCATATTTCATTGTTTCATTTCAAGGTTTAATTACCAAAATAGGGTCTGACCAAGGAAAACCCCTATTCACCAAAAACAAACAATTTCCCCCCTCTTGTGTTTGTGTTGCAAATCTTAGGTTGAAGGAAAATTGAAGATTGGAGGTCTCTAAAGTGCAAAATTGCAAAAGTTGCAAAACTTGTCAAAGTTGCAAGAAAAGTTGTCATCTCGTGGAAACTCAGATCCCAAGCTCATTTTTCATGTGAAACCAGTGGGAAATTGCATCTCAGATCTGTCTTCAAAGGATCTCAAAAATTCAGCTCAAAAGGCTATCTTAGGACCCAATCGCCATTTTTGGAAAGGGGGGGTGTCCTGGACACTTTGCAACTGTTTCTGAACACTCTGCAACTAATTTTGAGGTAAGTTTTAAGTGTCTTTGACTCATCCAATTTGCATAAAGTCAAATGTTTCTATTAGAGTTATGTTACATCTGTGTGAATTAGGTCTTAGGTTACAAATTTGAGGTCATTTGCTATCTCATTTTCATCTCCCAAAACCCATGTTAGTCATTTTTATCACTGTCTCTATTAAAAAGACACCCAACAACATTTTGATGACATGTTTATAATAACTTAGATTTCACAAATCTGAAGGGAATTTGTGGATTCTCTTAGTTTTTGAAGGGTAGAATTTTTCTTGCGTTCTAGGGTTTTGGACCTAGAATAACAAAACTCCACACTCTCATTCAAGGATGACCTTAGAGATATCAATCCAATGAAGAAAGGGGAAAGAAATCTAGCAATAGGGCTGTCCTAAGGGCTGATTATAAACTAATGAGGGGTTCACCACCAAGCTAGTGCTTGGAAAGAAAAATGTAATGCAAGATGTAATGTTTAACCCTAATATGATGCAATCTTTCACTAAATGACCTAGAAATGTATGTAAAACAAAACAAAAAGCTGCAAGATGAAATGTGTGCACCTGGAAATTTGAAGATGAATAGATGGAGCTTTGAAATGCTAAAAATAGTGACTTTAATGTTGACTGGGAATCATACTCTAGGTTGGGTGAATTAGTCCCAGATCTAGGTTTCTATGTAGAAATAGGAATCTAGCAAATGGATATCAGAATTTGTAAAAACCTAAAAATTGACCTAAACTAGGAATCATATGCTAGAGCTGGTGTATCAATCCAGTTAGGGTTTTTTGAAGCTTCAAAGTCTTAATTTGGTCTTCAAAATCTGCTCTATGCTTCCCAATTGATTTCTAGATCTGAAACCCTGATTTACAACTTGTGGAAGTCTTCCAAGTATCTCCAATCCAAGGTGACAACTTTGACAACTTTGAACACTTTGACAACCTTCTCCAAACTTTCTCTTCAATGTATCTTCAATCTAAAATTGCAAATCACACAATAAAGAGGGAAAATTGTTGTTTTATTAGTGGAAAGGGGTTTGCCTTGGCCAAACCCTGTTTCGGTAATCAAACCTTGAAATGAAATGAAATAGGAATAGAGAGTGATGAATGAAAAAAATAAGATGTTACAACTCACCAAACCCTAGCAATGAAGTGCTGCAAACATGTATGAGATGGCTCCAATGGATGTAGATCTTGACTCTTGCTTGAATAGGATAGATTTTGAATGAAATTCTAGCTTGAATCATAAAACCCTACATCACAATTGCTAGCTCCAAAACAAAAATGATGCATGAAGACTTTGATGTGATGCTTGATGCTTGAATAATGCTCTAAAATGCTTGTTAATCTACCCTTGAAGACTCTTGAATGCTCTTGTAAACACTTGAATCCTCTTGTGAACCCCAATTTTCTATTATGAATGCTCTCACAAAAGTCTTAGGTGTTCTTTTGAATGCTTGGGTGAAAATAAGTGAAAGAACCTTGTATTTATACTTAATTATGAAAAATTTCTTGAAATTACAACACTACAAGACAACATCAGATCTAGGAGGATAAAATCTTGCCAATAATTTGAATTATTTTTGATTTTGGGCCACACGGGACTCATACACCCAAGGTGGCGTATGAGTCCCATTAGGCATAATTTATGGGACCAACTTCAAAAATGCTTAGAAAGGTGTAAAATCAGGATCGGGACCCAAAACCCTAAGTGGGACTCATACGCCCAAGGTGGCGTATGAGTCTCAGATCACTAGATATGGGCCACACAACCTAAAAACACCTGAATTATGACTGGATGTTGATTTGTTCCAGGATTATCCTTGAAAAGATGCATTAATTAAGACTTGTGGATGCAAAATAAGGCCAATTAAAGCATAAAGAGGCCCAATTATTAATGAAAACCCTAGAGAAGTGTGAAAGTGTGTTACAAAACTTTACAACACTCTGAATAAGGCATGATTAAGTTTATTTAATTCACATGGGCCCAAGACCTAATGTGAGTGTATTAAACACATTACAACACTAAGTCAAGACATCATTAAGTTAAATTTTACAAGGGGAGCCCAAACAAGTGTGAAAATGTTGCTGAAGACATTTTTCGACACTATAATTTCATGATTAATCTACAAGATCCAAGTGATAGTTTGCATTTTGGATTTGATTTACTATTTTTAGTGTGTCTCTCAAAAGTGCATTTCAGACATATTTACCCTATCCATACACAAAGGAAATTGCAATATTCCTCAAAGAATTCACTCACCTAAGGGTTGAAAGCGGATTTTAACTTGAGGGTTCTCATTTCCTAAATCAAATAGAATAATAGGTGGGTTCATTACATCATATTTTTCCCTTTCTATTTATAGTAAGTTTGGTGAAACATTCCAAATTTAGCGTAAAACCCCATGCTATTTTTCTATGTTTCAATATCTATGATTTTAATATTCCCTTTTAGGTTGTGTTCTCATAAATACTTTATCTCCAATGTTATACATAAAGGAGGGATAAAAAATTTATTAAAAAAAGAAGTACAAAGCAAGGGCTTTACATCGCCTTATTAAGCTCCACCAAGTGATCCAACTGTTGAGACAGATCTAGGGGTAATTGACCCCGATCCGCCAAATTCCAATCATGAATATGATCAGAAGCCCATTTAGCCAAACAATCAACAACATCATTCCATTCTCTAGGAATATGAGTGAAAGTAACAAACTCCAAAGAATCACAGAGGTTGAGAATCTGATCAACAATCAAAGCCAAATGCCAGCTAACATCCTCCAAATCCTGCCTATTCAACAAGTTTACCACAACCTGGGAATTAGACTCACATATGATCCTTTTCCACCCCAATTGACTTCCCCGCTCCACAACCAATAAAATGGCCTGAGCCTCCATTAAATTATTAGTATGAAGACCCTTATAAATCAAGAAGATAAATTGAACATCTCTAGAGCTATCATGACCAACACCACCAATTCTAGCATGACCAGGGTTTCCTCGAGAAGAGCCATCTCTGTTGATTTTTAAGACCCCCTGAGGTGGAGGAGACCATCTCCCCTCCCTATTCACCTTCGAGGTAGGACATCTACATCTATTGTGCATGAGTTGTCGATGCAGAGGAAGATGAAGATGATTACAACAACCAACATCACAAGGATCCATTGATGCAGACAGATCACACTTAGCTGCAACAGTCTCTCCCAAAGAATGCAGAATTTTCCACCACAGACGAGGGGCCACCAAAATCATATCCTCAAAAATTTGAGGATTTCTTTCCAACCAAAGGTTCTAGATAATAAAGGATGGGCCAAGAGCCCAAGAATCTTGAAGAAAGGAAGTAGAAACCGGGGCCCTGCCCCACTGATCCACAAACTCAGCCAACAAAGAAACATGCCAATAGAGCATATTCCACCCCCTCCACCAAAAATTCCAAATCTCCCTAGCATAGGAACATTGGAAGAAGAGATGAGAGACACTCTCCTCATAGTTATGACACAAAACACACATTGAAGGGCCTTGGAAACTGTTGTGCAGTTTTTGCACACACGCCCCACTTGGAGTGGGGACCCTTTTTTTTGGTGTCTTGACCTTTGGTTCTATCGGATTTATCATTCTAGGGTCTTAACATGTTGGTCTTGCCCGCTTGGACCCTCCCTTGAGGTTGGAATTGAATGAAATTAGGTTTTTGGCCAGGTCCGGGTTTTCACCTGGATCCGGGATTTTCCATCGCTGGCGGATTTTTCCGGGCTCTGGTTCCTTGTCCGTTTCTGGTTGGATTCTCCGATTTCGGGTTTCTGCCTGACTTCGGGATTTTCCGGACCTGTCGGATTTTCCCGGATTCTGCCAAAATCCTGATCTTCCTGATTTCCCCGGTTTCTGCATTTCCGCGGAATCCGTGTTTCCACGCATGTTGGGATTTTCCGAAATTCCGCTTGGGGCTCGGGTTTCCAGACTTGTCAGAAATGTCTTGTCACGCATTAATGGTTGAGGTACCTTTGCTCAGGTGGGTATAAGGTCGAATTTAGGGCATTTTCAGTTTCATTCTGACTTCATTGCTTCCTTAATTTGCTCTGGCGATTTAGAATTTCCATTTGGAGCTTTGAGAACTGATCTTGGTTTGTTTGCACGGGGATTTCTTGAGTTCTTGTGCCGGTATTTCATTGTTCGAACGTGTTTACCGCGTGGTCGACTTTCTGAGCCCGGATTCTGTTTGCTTCGATCCATGGTATGTATTCATTTCCCTTCCGTTTGCTTGCATGATGATTGAGGGTTTCTTGCCTTGGGTATCGCTGGAATTGGGTCGGCCTTTGATTTGATTTTGATTTTGTATTTATAGAGTCGGAGTCCGTCCCGTTTTATTTTGAAACCTCATTTTCCTTGCTTTGCGAATTCCATTCGTCCGTGAGATGACGTATCTATCCTTTAGACGGGATTCTGGGTCGGAGTGCTTAATTGTTTCAGGCGCGAAATATGTTTTGTACGAATTAGGGTTTCCTTTGGTGATTCGGCCCAGGACGAGAATTTTGTTGTGCTTGAGTGGCTTTTGCCCCGTATCATGTTGGCCTCCCGTCTTATTCAAATTAGAAGGCTTTAGGTAAATCTTTAACCGATATTTTAAAACCTTAAAGCTTGTTCTGGTTTTAATGGCGGATGGTTTGATCATTCGGATTAGGGCATCTTTATTTTCATGTGGGGATTCATCCTTTGCGTGCTTTCGAGGGGTCTAAATCCTTGGCATCCCGAGTCTTGTTGCTTGTCATCGGTTTTGTGATCATTCGAGATCGGGTAGGGATGATCCTGTGATCATTCGAGTTTTGGTTTGCATTCGTCGTTTTTTCGGGTTTTCGAGGTTGTCGCGGAATTTCCTCGCTCCCGGATTTTCCCGATTTGGGCTTATTTCATGGGTTGGGTTTATTCCCGATACATTTAAGCTGTCCACGAAAATCCGTCCCATCCGGATTTTTCCAGATTTCCTGTCTGGCTCCGTTCTTTTGATATTTCGATGATAGGATTAACGGAATGAGTGTCTAATGATTATTTCTTGTTTCCAATAAATGCATTTGATAATTATCCTTTGATTTTCCATGTGCATTAATGATTTATTCGACTAATGATGCTTTGGCAGCAGGAATCCGTCTGGGTCGGATTTCTCCGAAATTCCGCCCTGACGGTATTTTCCCGGATTGCGTGATTTTCCCAGACTGTCTGATTTTTCTGGATCTCGATGGATTAGTAGTTAGCAATTGATTTTGATGGATTTATATGATTTGTGCTAACCCTTTGAACTGGATTATGAATAATAATTGGATTCTAATGACGATTTTTGGATGTGTAGGCCGAATCAAGCAAAGCTACTACTGGGAAGTCCAAAGCCGGTGCAGGGGCAGCCTCAATCTCCGAGACGAGGAAAGCGTTTAGAGATTGGATACTTGAAACCCGGCTCGAGAAAGCAAAATTGTCCCTCTGTATGTAGGCTGAGGTACTCGGCCACGAATGTTAGTGCATGGCTATAAAGGGAGTTAATGAGAGAGTGGGCTGAAGGAAACCTTGATCAGCTTGAGACAAGGAATGTTAAGATTACAGACTAGTGCATGTATGGCTGGGAGTTTCCCTCAGTAGTTCCAGTACTTTATGAGTTGATTTTGGAATGTGCCAGACAGTACAATTTCGATACCCAGATGGTGATTAGCACTGAGGGACGAGTCTTAGCCAACTTCAGTCCGGCTTCCATTGCAAGAACCTTCAGTATGCCGGATCTTCCTTCGGTCTGTGCATTGAACCTTGACACTGCCAGGACCTATTACGAGAATGAGCCAACCAAGGCTCAGCAGATCATCAATTCATGGCTGGAGAAGCCAAAATCTCACCACTCCAAGTTGCCCAAACAGCTACATAGGGTGAAATTCAGGTCGGACGTGTATGATGCCATCACACTGTTGAGCAGGGTGGCTGGACTAAGAATTGCAGGGGTATTGGAGAATTGGATGGTCCATGTGATCACCAAGATGAGCCAGGGGACAAACTATCACTGGGCAGGACTCATTAGTGCAGAGATTGACAAACAACTGAGAAATATCCTGGAGGCGAAGAAGTTCAATATGTCTTCTTACATCATGTACGTGCTGGCCATCTCCTACCCATACAAGGGTTTGACTCCGAGGGGAACCATTGGACAAGACATCATCTATGAAGTTTATCCGGAGCTGCATCTAGGACATAAAGATTATAGGAGGGCAAATGATGCATTCACTATGCACATTACTCGGACACTTCAAAATGCAGAACATATCAGATTATTCGATGGAGCTAGAGGCTTGATCAAGAACTACGGAGCGTGGTTTATCCAATTCCCTACATTCACCTATCTCCGGGTTGATGGATGCCCAGTTGCCTCTTATAGGTTGCCCAGGTATCCCACTGACCATATTGTGCTGCTAGAAGTTGTAAGGCAGATTTGTGAGTTTGAT
>VDFB02000007.1:61866952-61886028 GCA_007258455.2 Sequoia sempervirens
TCGGTGGTGAGAAGCTTCTACTTTAAATGTTGCAGTTGGGAGAAACTTCCATATTAAATATGGTTTGATGGAGGTGATATCCTTTCTTTATACGAAACCTTTATTTTCTTTATGTCACGTTTCCAACATTCTCGAGCACTTGAAGCAAATGAAGGGTTTTGAATAAGCTGTAATCATCAAGTCACCCCCAGGCCTACCATGTCTCTACATAACTCATGCTTTTCTCTTGGCAGAATTTTAGTGAGCATATCAGCAAGGTTCTTATCTGTATAGATCTTTTCCAAGGATAATTGTCCTTCCTCCAACACATGTCAAATCCAATGATACCTCAAGTCAATATATTTGGTTCGTGAGTGAAAAGATTGGTTTTTTGCCAAGTGAATGGTGCTCTAACTATCACAATATAACACATACTTGTATTGTTTTATTCCTAGCTCCTAGGAATCGTTGCATCCACAACATCTCTTTGCAAGCTTCTGTCACAGCTATATACTCTACCTCTGTTGTGGAGAGAGCTATTATTCATTGTAGTCTGGATACTCAAGATACCACAACACCTACAAATGTATACATATAACTAGTGGTGGATTTTCTAGTGTCCAAGTCTCCAGCCATATCTGCATCTGTAAATCCTTCAAGCACCATATCAATATTGCTAAAACATAAACAATAATGACTAGTACGCTTGAGATACCTAAAAATCCACTTTATTTCTCACCACTGTTGTTTTCCCAGATTTGCAAGGAACCTACTCACTACTCCCACTAAATGTGCAATATCCAGACGAGTGGATACCATGGCATACATCAAGCTACCAATAGCTAAAGCATAAGAAATATTTTGCATTTCCTCCTTCTCCTTGTCATCACAAGGGCATAATTTGACACTCATTTTGAAATGAGAAGCAAGAGGTGTATCAACTAGCTTGACATCCTTCATGTTAAATCTGTCTAGCACCTTTTCAATATATTTTTCTTGTGACAACCACTTTTTTTTCTCCTTTTGGTCATGAATGATCTTCATTCCTAATATTTGTTGTGTTCGACCCAAATCCTTCATTGCAAACTGACTGCCCAAATCCTTCTTTAACCTGTTGATCATATTTTTATCCTATCCAACAACTAACATATCATCGACATATAACAGTAATATAATGAAATTTCCCTAATCATATCTCTTGATGTAGACACAATAATCAGCCTCTAGTATATTAAAACCATGCTCCAACATAAATGAATAAAATTTCTTATACCACTGGTGAGGTGCCTGTTTCAACCCATAGAGACTCTTCTTCAACCTGCAAACCAAGTTCTCTTTACCTTTTATTTTGAATCCTTTTGGCTGCTCCATGTAAATCTCCTCTTCCAAATCTCCATGAAGGAAGGTTATCTTTATATCTAATTGTTCACACTCCAAGTCTAAAGTAGCAGTAAGACCAAGAATAACTCTAATGGATGACATTTTAACAACAAGTGAAAATATTTCAGTGAAGTCAATACCTTCTTTCTAAGCAAATCCCTTCACTACTAGCCTTGCTTTGTATCTTTCCTTCTTCTCGTCACCCACATGCTTGATCTTGTACACCCATTTGTTTTGTAGGGCTTTTCTTCCTTTTGGAAGCTTTACAAACTCCCAAGTTCTATTTTCCAGCAAGGAGATCATTTCTTCCTCCATCATTTTCTTCCATTCTTTGCTATGCTCATCTTTACAAGCTTCCTGAAAACCATCAGGTTCACCTTCATCAGTTAACAAAATATAGTCTTAGGGTGTATACCTTTGTGAAGGCTTATGAGGCCTAGTGGATCTGCGAACCAACTATGGTGTTGTGTTCTCAGGTTGAATCTCTTATAAAGGCTCCTGCAAGGTTTCTTCTTGTTTTTGTTCCACATTCTCCTCTTGTTGTTCATCATACTCTTGATCTTGTTGCCCATTTTCTTGCATTGGTGGGATATTTTCTTGTTGTTCTTCAAACCTGTCAACAATTTTCTTAACCTCCAAATTACTTGTAGTCCTCTTAAACATCTCTAACTCATTAAATATAACATCCTTGCTTCTAATAATCTTATGTTTAACTGGATCCCATAAACGACGTGTCACCAAAAAAATGTATAGTTGACATTTTTATGCTCATTTGAGTCTCTCTTATGGACTTTGGCTTGATTTTTCCTAGATTTAATGTTGTAATGTGGCCAACACATTCACATTAGGTCTTGGACCCTTGTGAATCATTAAGACTTCTAGGATGTCTTGTAAAAGTGTTGTGAAGTGTTGTAACCCACTTTCACACTTTTCTAGGACCCTTTCATTATAATTCACTTAAATAACCTATTTTTATCACTTACCAAATCTTATTTCAAAGTATTGTAAAGATTTGTAACAAACTCTAACACTTTTCTAGACTTGTTATCACTAATTCAACCCTTTCTTATGTTTAAATGACCCCTTAATGCACTTTTCGGCCATACTTAAGTGTATTTTTGAGGATATTCCCATTAAACAACATTTAATGCACTTTAATCTCTAAAACCTAGTGAAATTTCCTTGGTGGGACCAAGTCGCCACCTGGGGTGACTTAGTCCCACTGGGCACAAAAATAAAAATAATTTTAATTTCTTGGTGGGATATTATTCTCTTACCCTCGAGGTCGGCATGTGATGTGTTATTTTAAAAAAAATTAGGGAAATCGAGTATAAATAAGGTCTTTTCTTCTCATTTGCCGGTATTGGCATGGTGTGATGGTTTATAGGTGGCATTGTTGTTCTTGCCACCAAGGTTCAAACCCCGTTGGGGTGTTATTGTTGAATGGTTGTATCCGGTTCATAGCTCCGGTCAAAAGCGTTTACCCCTTGAATAAAAAAAAAAGGTCTTTTCTTCTCATTTTAACCCCCCACTAATTCATCCACTCAAGCAATTCATTTATTCACTTAATCATTCTCAAGCATTCAAGAAATCTAAACATAATCAAGTCATCCATTGGAGCACTTCATTGCATATCTTCAGATTTACACATCAAGGATTCGGTAAGTTTATGAAATTGCATGTTTTTTATTTATCATTCTCTTATTTCATTTCATTATCTAGGGTTTGATTACCAAAGTGGGGTTTGACCAAGGAAAACCCCTATACTCTATCCCTTAACCCTTTTTCCCCTCAATGCATGTGTGTTTGCAGAATTTGTATGCAGATTTTTCAAAGACTTTGGTGTCAAAAAGTGGTCAACAATCCATCAAATTCAACATAACCCTAATTGAAGCTTGGAGACTCTTTTCATCCCTTTTTCTGCAGATTCGGGATTGGACACCTATTAGAAAAGAAAGTGCAGACCGAAAGCTGCAGAATCATGTCCCAAATTTCTAGAAATCTCTAGGTGGACTAAGTCACCATCTGTGGTGAATTAGTCCCACTGAAGCCTGAAAATTTATTTTCACCTTTCTGAGTACCCATTTGGCAAATTCTTGTTCCGATAGATTTTCCTGAAACTGGACTAAGTTGCCTAGCTTGGTGTAAGTGTCTCAGTCAACTCTATAGGATTCCAAAGCCTCTCTACATCAGATTCTAGATTTCAGGTACACCTCTCCAGTTTTGTTTAATTCTTTCATCATTTACTTGCATTCTTAGGTGTTTTTGCATACATCACTATGTTTTCTAGCACTTTGCATTTCTTAGGTTTAGCATCAATAAATCATTTCTTTTTTAGTCTATTACATTAGGACATCATATTTAGATACATTGCATCCCTTTCACATTAATATTGAGTGTGTACATTAGAATTTGGGCTCATTTCTCTCCTTTTAGGTGAAAAAGCTAGAAGAGTTAGAGAACCACTTGGGTATCCAAAATCATTGTCCACAAACGATAACCAAATTCACCATCTGCATATCCCAAGAAAATGCATTTAATAGATTTATCATCTAGCTTAGTTCTATTCTCTTTGGGAATATGCACAAATGCTTCACATCCAAAAACTTTCAAGAGTGAATAATTCACCTTCTTACCAGTCCAAAATTCTTCGGGAATGTTGTCATCCAAGGCTGTAGTAGGAGATCGATTTATGAGATAACAGGTTGTCCTCACCGCTTCTACACAAAAATGTTTTTCTAAACCATAATTTGACAACATACTCCTTACCTTCTCCATGATAGTGTGATTCATCCTTTCTACAACACCATTTTATTGAGGAGTACCAGGGACAGTCTTTTCATGCTTAATTCCAAACCTATTACAATATTCCTTGAATGCATTTGAGCAGTATTCTCCACTATTATCTGTCCTCAAGCACTTGAGAAATTTGTTATTTTTTCTTTCAACAGTAGCATGGAACTTTTGAAATATCTCAAATACGTATTCTTTTCTTTTCATGGGGTAGGCCCAAACCTTTCTAGATGCATCATCTATGAATATTACAAAGTATGATGCTCATCCTAATGATTTAATATTAACAGGCCCAAATAAATATTAGTGTATCAATTCTAACAATTTTTTCTTCCATTCATGACCACCTCCAAGAAATGAAACTCTTCGTTGCCTACCATAAATACAATTCTCACAAATATCAAGATTATAGGATTTCAAACCTGGTAGCAATTTTTTTCCCATGAGGATTTTTAGGCCCTTCTCACTCATATGACCCAAGCGCCTATGCCATAGATCTGTTAAGTTTCCTTCTTTTACAACAGTAGTTGTATATGATCTTTCTATCATTATTGTCAATGTATACAAAGTCTTGGTCTTGGGTCCTTTAGCCATGACCAATGCACCTTTGTTGATTTTCCAGCCACCTTTTTCAAAGCTTACAAAGTATCCTTCATCATCCAACAGTCCCATAGAGATCAGGTTCATGTGCATTTCTGGTACATACCTAACCTCTTTCAGTAAGATATCTTGTCCCTCCATCTTGATCTTGAAATCTCTCACTCCAACAATGCTACAAAAATTATTTCCCAAATGCACTCTACCATAATCACCAAGATTATATGCAACAAAATTCTCTTTGCATGGAGTTACATGGTGAGATGCCCCAGAATCAAGGATCCAATCAAATCTATTGCTAGAGGTATTCAAGCATACACCTTCTACTAAAATAGTAAGTAAAAAATCTCCATCTGTAGCTATAGCAGTGGTCTCACCTTCATTTGTGCTAGTTGGCTTCTGATTTTGATCTTTTTGGCTTCGCTTCCAGACTTGACACTCTCTCTCTTCATGTGCCCTGAATTTCCACAATGATAACAAGTGATCCTATCCCTTTTTTATTTGGATCGGCCTCTCAATCTTGAAGCGTCCTCGATGGCCTCAATCAATCCTCTTACCACAATCAACTAGGGCTAGAGCTTCTCCTCCCTAGTTTTCTGCAATTGATTTCATCGCAGCTCCTCATTCATTATGTTGCTACTGACATCATCAAACTTTAGGATTCCTGCATGTATTGAAGTGCTCATAGTGACAATCAAATTTTCCCATTTGTCTGGCATAGAACACATTAGTAAAATAGCTCTAATTTCATCATCCAAAACAATTTTAATAGAGGCAAGCTTACTAGTAATGATATTAAATTCATTTAAATGTTCTACAACCAAAGCACCCTCCTTCATCTTAAGATTATATAGCCTCTTCATTAAGAACGCCTTATTTGATGTTTTGTTCTTCTCATATATATCATGAAGCTTTTGCCATAGTTCTACTGATGTGTTCTCTCCAGCAACATTAAAACACACATTTTTAGCCAAATATTGATGAATGGTTGCAATCACCTTTCTATCCAGCTTTTTCCAATCTTCATCCACCATTGTTGTGGGTTTCTTTGATATTCCCTCAATTGGAAAATATTGATCCTTCAAAATTAGTATATCTTCCATTTGAGATTTCCATAGGGAAAAATTAGCCTCATTTAACTTCTCCATATCACTCACTGTTGCTGCCTCCATGCCTGCTTAGTGAATCCCTACACACACCAAACCTTCCAACAGCCTAGCTCTGATACCAGCTGTTAGGACTTGAACATAGAATGTGTGTGATGATAGTGATAATAAACTATACAGTAGTGGAAATAATCACGGCAAAAAAAAAGGGGGAAACAGAGAAAAATAGAGTACATAAAAGATGCTCATGAAACCAAGAATACACACAATAATATATAATAGCAGAGCCCAAAAACTGAATGTATTGTTGCACAATAAACAGACCTTTATTTTTATTTTTGTGCTTACAAAAATGATTACAGATGCCTCTATAAATAGAGGTCTTAGAATTCTCCAGAAAATACTTTACAGTCAAAAACATGCATAAAATATGGACAATGGAGGAGAGATGAGACTGAGATCAGTGGTGAGAAGCTTATACTTTAAATGTTGCAGTTGGGAGAAACTTCCATATTAAATATGGTTTGATGGAGGTGATCTCCTTTCTTTATACGGCACCATTATTTGATTTATGTCACGTTTTCAACAATTAAGAGGGGTAAACGCTTTTGATTAGAAGCTATGAACCCGTGAGATCACAAATGGGACCTATCTCCAATATAAATTCTCAACAATTACACCCCATGATCATTATTTAGTTGTATCATACATATTATATTTAAAATTAAATTTATATATGATAGTTTATTTAATTTTTTTTTAATATATAAATATATTTTTAATAAATTTAATAATTGAAATTCTAACAATTTATTATTTATTAGTAAAATATTTTTTAATTAATGTTCCATGGTAAGCTATTGTTACACAACTGTGTTTTGGGAAGGTAGTTTTTTAAACTTGAATTGTTAAGATGAAGGTATGGAGATTACAAGTGGGCTTTATGGGGAAGAGGTTATGTTAAGTGACATATCATGTTAGTATAATGCTAGCATTTAGTTGTATTGTGCATACTATATTTAGATTTGGATATGATAGTTTATTTAATGTAATTTTTAATAATCAAATATATAAACATGATTTTACCACAATCATAATGGTCCAACTGAGGCAATGACAATAATTCTATAATTTAACCATGACACTCACCAACAACTAAAAAATTGTTATTTTAAATCTAAAAAATGTAATATATTTAATATAATGATCATGCATAAATATATATTATTTAATAAATGGCAATAATAAATAGATCATGTAATTGTTTATTCAAATTAATCTTTATTATGTTAAATTTTAATGTTAATATTTATTTAAATCTAAAAAAAATAGTATAACATAATGATGGTATTCTCAAAAGCAAATATGGACTAGAGTATCAATATTAACAGTTATATTTTTGTATTATTTTTTTAAATTATGTACATGATTCTTATTGTTTTGAGAATTTTATTGCTAAATTTCTTTTATACTCTTGTGTATTAACTTTTGAACTCTACCCATTTAAACTCCTTGGTGCTATCATTTATTAATTTATGAGCTCTATTTAGTTAAATCAAACCTAGAGAATATAGTGTAATTGAATACAATAATTATAAATATTGTTACAGACTATGTTGAGCCTCAATATATACTAAAAAAATTGAATCATAAATAATTTATATATTCATTTCTTGTCACAAAGCATTATGTAGAGTTCTTATTCTATTGAGAATTTGTGTTAAACTCTTTATATTTTCGTGACTGAATTTTTTAGGAATATTCAATTATAGAACAACCAACAAAATAAAAAAAATTAATAGAAAATACTAAAAAAATAAATCCACAAACAAAATTATTAATTAATTAGTGGTGCCTATTTAAAAAGTAGTAAATAAAATTGAATTGCAATAATGATATATTTTAGATATAATAAATCATATTTTTTATAAAAAAATTTTAAAAAAAAGATACAAGACTTAAGATGTTTATATTGAATTTGTTATTTTAACTTTTAGTTAAACTATTTTATATCTTAGATAAAATTTACTTTATTTTAATTCAGGAACTATTTTATTTTTCAATAATAATGTAATGAATCATAGAAACCATGTTCAAATATTTAGAAAGATAAAAAATTGTATAGAAATGTCATTTTTAATATCCATCTAAACTATGGCTAGACAATTCTTATGGGCAGGCAACTTGTCTCCCTCTAAGTGGAGCCTAGTGAAGTGGGCTATTGTTTGCAGTCTGAAGCAGTTTGGGGGTCTTAGGTTGTGGTAGTCGACTTTGACTGGGTTGGCTTTAGCTGCAAAGCTTTATTGGAGGTGATGTTTGGAACAGGATCATGTTTGGGCCATAATTTTATCTCATAAGTACCTTCAAGGGGTCCCAAAGGAGGAGATTCCCCGTTATCCCCTGGTGGGGAAAGGTTCGGTGATTTGGGGAACGCTTAAGAAAGGGGTTGCACTAATCAAAGAGGGCTTGTTCTAGATATGTAATATGTGGGTTGAGGCTCTCTTTTGGTCTGACTCTTGGGATGGTTTCTCCCCCATATTGTGTCAATATCCTAATCAATTGAATCTTTTCCAAAGCTTTTTGGATGCTAGATGGTCAAGGGTGAGCAATTTTAAGACTTATTATCCATGTGGGTAGGGGGAGAGAGCTAGTTGGAAGGATCCTTATGACTAGTCTGTTGTTGGTTTGGAGGAGGATTGTGTCGAGCTTAAAAATATTTTGGCTGGTAGACAGTGTAGCTCTCTTTGGGATAAGGATATCTTATCTTGGTGTATGAATCTTAAGGGTGCTTTCACTATAGCTAGTGGGTATCAGGAGTTGTTGGCTCGTAAGTATAGTGGGGTGGAGGTTCCTTGGTGGGAAAATGCGTCGAACAAGTTCTTGTGGTCGAAGTGTAATTGCTTTGTGTGGACTTTGGCTTAGAATAGATGTTTGACTTGGGATAATCTTCGGAAGCGAGGTTTCTAGGGTCCTTTTGTTTGTGTTCTATGTGGATTCAATGAGGAGGATTCTTCCCACTTGTTTTTTCATTGTTCTTTTTCTATGATGCTTTAGCATTATTGGTGGGGTGTTTGGAAACATCCTTGGATTTATGCTTCTTCTCTTGTTGAGTTCTGGAGTAATTTGGGAAGACCTCCTACTAAAACTGTTTTCCTCTAGATTGTGTGGTGCATTGGTCCTACCTTCATCCTATGGAAAATTTGGCTAGAAAGGAACCATAGGATTTTTCGTGTCGTTAGGCTAATGGTTCAACAGGTTTGGCATAGAATTGTGGGTATGATCCAGGAGACGGTGGAAGCTAAATGCGAAGTTGTGTATCCTCTGGAAAGGAGCGACAATGAGATTGTGAATAGATTGGGCTTCTAGGGCTTGACTCCTAAATCTGATTGTGTCAGAAGAGGTAGGCAGGCTGAAAGGAAGGTTCAAAGGGTTGGAAGATGGTTGCCCCTCTAGATAATGTTTTGAAGATCAATATTGATGGTTCTTCCAAGGGTAATTTGGGGTTGTTGGGATTGGTGGAGTTGGTAGAGACTATTTTGGCTCAGTTGCTTTCTTTTTCTCCATTCATAAAGGGCAGCATTCTAACAACTTTATGGAGGAGTTGGCGATTCTCTGGGCTATTGAGTGTGCTTTTGCTTTGGGATGGCATAATATTATTTGTGAATATGACTCATAGATTATTGTTAATATGTTGAATGAGAAAAATTTGGTTGATGTTAATTGGATACTTGCTCTAGTTGTTTATTAGATTTTGTAGTTGTGCTCCATGTTGGAGGTGGTGTCTTTTACCCACATCCTACGATAATGGAATAGGGTTACTTATTGTTTGGCCAAGTGGGCTTTGGAGAATGATGATAATTGGAGGGTTGAGGGTTGGGAGCAGTTATCCCCTAATTATTGTCAAGATTTAGAGAGGTTCATTTCTAGTAATATGGTTGGTTGAGGTGTTTGGTGTTGTGTGGGTGGTGGTTTTTGTCTTGGTTGGGTGCTTTGGTGCTTTCTTTTCTTGGGAACCTTTTGGTTTCTTGATCTCTTTGTACTGGTAATTTCTTGATTTCAATGAAGTTTTTACCCCCTTTTAAAAAAAAAAATCCATCTAAACTACTAAATAATTGTGTTAATAGGTGAGTACATAGATAAAAAAAGGCAAGAACACTATTTATTTTAACATTTAATAAGAATAATTATGTTTTATTTTAAGAATTTAAACTTAGTTTAATTTCTTTTTTTCTAACTGAGTAGCAACACCATTATATTGATCTCAAAAGAAAATTACATGGTTCCTGTTACAAAATAAGGCCATTGCGACTGGAGCCTTGAGCTTTTCTATGGATAGGGACATAATCAAGAAAAAAAATTAGCATACTATTACTAAAATAACATCTATAATTTCCCATAAGTGGGGTATAAAGTGGTAAGCACAAAGATCCACTTGGATCATGAAATTTCATAGTTTTAAGATTTAGCTCTACATTTGGTGTATGTAAGGAAGCTAAGGTAGTAGAACAACTTCCTACACTAATCTTGAGAGAAGAATAATGCAAAAATTTACAAATCTTTACAACAGTTACAAAAACTTAAATAGAAATAAACACAAATATCATGCATACCACAACATAGTGATTTACATGGGGAAAACCCTTTTTAGGAGAAAAACTCCACACTCCAAAAGATGTCCAATATATTATTCAAAAATCACAAAAATTACAATACTTGCAGAGCAAGCTTCTCACCGAAGTATCACCAACCAAAGATCTAGAGGCAACACAACCGCTATTAGACTCTCAAAATACTTCACAATACACAACTGTAATACAACACCCTCATAAAATAGGGTTTCCTTCTAGGACAAGTCAAGCCAACAAAATATTGACCGCAATATTTGATACCTAATGATGAATGGTCTAGATTTATAATAATAAAATATACATAAAATTTTCCTTTCGAGGGTGCTGCCCTCGAGCCCCCATCGAAGCACACAACCCTCAGACACCCTGGTGGGGGGGTGACCCCCCTGAACCCCTCGTGGGGGGAATCCCCCCACAAACCCTCATCGCCTAAGTATCAACAGTACCTTATGTAATTGCAAGGTTGAGACACATTTTCCCAAAAATGTAGGAGTGAAGATGCATGTTGAAAGTTACTTTTTTTTAATTTCTTTTCCTTTGCACAATTGTCTAGTTTCTTGCATCCATCCCTCCATTCATGGTTACTCCCTTTTTTCCTTTGGGGAGTTAATTTCCCCCCAAGGAGAAAATATTTCCAATTTCTTTGTTTGTTTTTTCCAATTCTTCGTTATGTTTGTGGTCCTTTGAAGCCTAATGCTTTCCCTCCTTAAGAGAGGTAAGTCATCCATAACCCTAGACATAAAGGGAAATGGTGCATCCTAAGATAGAAACTTGGACAGTAGCTTTCTAACAAGAGATGTAGTCCTCATTTTACACCAAGTAGTGGTGGATAAAGACATTTCTCCACCAATTGGCATGACTTTTATTTTTTGTTTGGAGAAATGATCAGCAATATGACCAATCATGAAACATCTACATCAACGAAAAGGTAAACCCTTATAGTCTAACATCTTCTTCCAACACCCATCAATAGTTTTGAGAGAGATATATTTTTCAATAGATTCTTTGAGATATCGATCTCCACCAGCATGCAAGAATATGTAGTATGCAAATAATTTAATGAACCCTCATCAAAATCCAAAAAATTTCCTAATGAATTACCCATAACTTCATTTAAATGAGAATCAAACCAAAATTGAAGTGGAAGATTTGAGAGTCTTACCAAAATTGGAATGACTCCAAATGATTTAGAAGTTGGGTTGAAAGCAGGATACAAAGGTTTCAACATAAGAAAATGTTCCTCGTAGCTCCATTAATAATCACAAAGAACTATGTGGCGATCTTGACATCGAAAACCACCACAAAAAGCCCTAGTGCACATGGTTATATTTGGATATCAGCATCCAAAATTGGTCTCCATGTTTTTGAAATCCATTTATTAAGCTTGGAGAGGCTTGACCAAAACCCTTTGAACCTTCCAATCAGACCCTTCTCTAAAAAATACATCATTTTAGACAACCTCAACCATTATTTCCTCACCAAAAACCACTATAGGGGAGGCACTCACACATTGAAGGGGTTGAACCAAGTGATGGAGCCAAGGACTAGTCACAACAATCCCATTTCTCCTCGCAATAGATAAATTTGGTGCTCCATTGTCCATCCGTAGCAAAGCTGAGCACCCAACACTTCACTTGCATTGAGTTTCTACAACATTCATCTATGATCATGTTTGGTGAGATCAATCCCTCCATGCATTTTACTAGATTCCCTAGTGACAGTAGGAAAGCGCAGTGGTGGCATGGCAGTAAAGGGGCTTAAGTTTAAACTTAGTAATTTTGAAATGCTTTATTTTACTTTTTTATTTAATTTAAGGCTAATTAATATTATGTTTATTATTAAATGTGTAAATGACTATCAAATTTAAGTTAAGGTTTCTTTTTCTTGCTAGATATGTGCTATCATGGAGACAACTCCCTTTTCATTAATTACCAAACAAAAAATTACATAGGAAACAAGCCATCTACTAGACCTTCATCTATAATACATGCATGAGGCCTTCAAAGAAGGCAGCGATCCTCTCAATTTGAGAAGGGGAGAACAAGTCACCATTCTCACTTACATAGTAACTAAATGTCTCCAAACTCTTCCTCAACAAGCCCTCCCGATATAGTGAGAGGGCTTGAGAAGAGACATTCGTTCTCTTCATAGCTATAGCCTCAAAAATTCCAATGATCCATGCCGCACTTGGTTTCTTGTCTACAACAACCACCTATGCATTCACCACATTGCCATTTGCCTCCACCACCAAGTTTTTGGTGATGAACTCCCCCCATGTTGAACATCCTTTGTACTTTTGTCTTTAAATAGGTGCTTGATTTGGTTTTCCTTCATCTTAGCAAGGCATGCTCACAACACACCCTAGATCATGTTAGTAGCCATGATACCGTGAGCATATCATTCTTCAACCAACTATATATAGTTGTTTCCATTGCTTGGCACCAAGCAAAGAATCCCAAAGAAGATATATCAACAACCAAGAGGATCCATTAGGTTTAGCTATGTTAGATAAAGATTCCATGGAGATCATGGAGTCTCTTATGTGGCACAAAAAGAAGTAGCATTCAAAGTATATTCAAGACCACCATATAGGACTGCACATAGTAGTCAATGATAAAACTACCCAAGTGAGTGAGAAACATTTCAACCCTTTGTCGATGCGTCCTCGACATTCTTTGTTGGGATTGTGTTTAGGCCTAACCAGGCCAAAGGGATAGAGCCCGATAAATCCCTAACGCCATCAATTTCCCCTACATTAGCCAGTAGGTCCACAAGAGCATTACATTCCCTAAAAATGTGCTTAATGTGAAGCTTTCCAATCTTTGTAAGTTTGATGTAAATCTCTCAACCCAAGCTTGCAATTTCCAGTTCGATGTCTTTTTCTTGATAATGGCATTAATACATATCATTGAGTCCCCTTCAATGTCAACCTCCCTATAACCTTTGAAGATGCATTTTTTGATCCCTCTTTCTAATGCCTCAAATTCTGCTTTGTTGTTTATGGCAACCCCAATATTGCCTAAAAAAATTCCCATACCAACTTACCACCTTTGTCCCTTACAATTAAACCTATATTTGCACGAAAGGGTTTTCCCTTCGCTACCCAATCAAAATTTAGTTTTAGTCGACCTCTCAAAGGGGCAGACCATTTTTCCTATAGTCTCTTAACTTTTCTTCCCTTTCTAGTTTGAATCAATGGAAAAAATTTGAGTGCCAAAAATTCCTTGATCAAATCATTTTCCTAGCTAGAGAAATCTTGGTCCAACTTCCTGAGGGTCTTGTTGTTGATTACCTCACATAAGCCCAACTCAATTTTTGAAATGACCTGATTGATAGTGCATTCCACCTCATTGAAAATCCATTTATTTCTTTCTTTCCATATCTACCACACCATCATAGAAGGAACAGTGAGCCAAATTTCCCCCATAGTGTAGATCTTCGAAGAGTCAGAAAAAACACAAAGAAATTCCCTAAAGTCCTCATTCCTTGGACTTGACCAACCCAATTTTGACTGTATCTAGTCCCAACACTGGCTCGTGAAACTATAGTTCAGTAGGAGGTGGTTTTTGGTTTCTTCATCATCCTTGCATAGCACGTACCACGAATGGCTAGTGATACCAATGTTGTGGAGGCAGTCCCAATAAGGATCCTCTTATGAAGGTCCATCCAAAGGAAGGCCTCGGCTTTAGGAAGTATCTGTTATCCCCAACACAAATCCTTGTGCAACCCAAACTGATTTTCTTGTAGTTGTGACACCAAACAGCCCAGCTTGGAAGAGTACTACCTAGGTTCAATAGCACTCCCTGAGATAATTTAATTTGTCCCCATAGTAGGAACAATTCTTATTTTTCTTAATTCCTCCATTAAGAGAGATTTATGCACTTCCATTCTAGGAGCATTGCTTAGATCGATCCATTCAAAAAATTTGGACATATATTTTCCACCGATCTAAAATAGTTTGACTTTTGACCCAATTGTGCCATCAAGTGAAACTTACAATGGTTTGAGTTCTTCCATATCACACAGTAGATGACCTCCTCCCACAAGTATCTCCAAAGTTAGCCAATTTTTCATCCCTAATCTTCCATGCCAGGTGCTTAGTGATGATTGGTTTGCATTCCCACATAAACTTCCAGGTAGCCGAACCACCAGGGGAATTTGTAATTGACAGAATTCTACAAGGTTCCCCCAAGTTGAGAATATTTCCTTCTCATTATTTTACACCAAGGAATATCAGGCCTAGTGTACATTTTCTAGACTAATTTAGCATCAATTGCTTTATTCTAGTCACCCAATCACGTAATGCTTTCTCCCCCATTGATCATTGATTTGCATACCATATCCCAGTGCAGTAGTGGGACTCTTTTCTATATTGGAGCCTTCCCAGAGGAATTTCTTCATTATTCCATTTATTGTGTCTCAGCTTTCTTATTCAATGATAGACATGACATTACATAGATTGGGATAGCTTCCATGATCAATTTTATCATCAAAACTCTTCTAGCTAGTGAAAGCCACTATCCCTTCCATGGTGTAGCCTTGTTTGTGCACTTTTCCAAAACACTACCCCAGAGTGGCATTTTTTTAGACCCATCAAAGAGAGGTTCAGCCAAGTATTTGGAAGGTAGTTCATCAATTAAAAAAGCCAAGTGTCTATACAATTCTTCTTTGCATCCTTTTCTTTGTGAAGAAGAAATAATTTTTTGACTTCTCTTTATTTATTGCCTATCTGGAGCATACTACATATGCATCAAGATTTATCTTAATCACCTTCACCTCCCTCATGGAGGCCCCTCTAAACATAGTTGTGTCATCCATGAATTGAGCATGGGAGAGAAGGGGGAGACCTCTGGCCACCTCTACTCCCACGCCAACAACCATCCACCAATTGGGTGTCAATGGTTCAGCCCAAAGCTTCAACCATAAGCACAAATAGGAAGGGGGAAAGGGGATCCCCCTACTATAGACCTTGGGAAGGTTCAAAGAACCCACAGATTAATCCATTGATAGAGATTGAGAAGTGATGTAAGGAAACACAAAAAAATATCAGATCTAGCCATTCCTTGCAAAAACCAAACTAGTCCAAAACTTTCATCAAAAAGCCCCAACTGATCCGGTCATAGGCTTTACTAACGTACAACTTGATTAACATGCTCTTTTGTCTTGTGTTGGGAATTGAATGTAGAGCTTCATTAGCAAGGATGATGCTATCAATAATTTTGTGCCCCGGTATGAAACCATTCTATTCTTCAGAGATGATAGAGCCTAAGATCTTCTTCAATTGATTTGCTAAAGCCTTTCAGATGATCTTGTAGACTGTATTGCAAAGGAAAATCAACCTATAATCCATGAAGGATGCACATTATCCTTTTTTGAGATGATTGTGATGACAGTATTATTTATATCACTGACAAATTTCTTATGCATTATGAAGTCCTTAGTGTTGTCCAAAATCTCCCCACCCATAATGTGCCAACATTTCTAGTAGAATGCAGCCAAAAAACTATCTGGTCTCGAAGCCTTGTTGGGATGTAGCTAAAATTTGTCCTTCTGCAATTCCTCCAAAGTGAAGGGTTCTAGAATCATTTCATTATCACCATTTTAGAAAAAATTGGAATTGCATTAGTAATGGCCGAGCAATCCCATTGGTCTACCCATCAGAGCCAATAGAGATTTGAAATATTCTACTGTAGTGTCTTCGATTTCTAGATAATTGAAGATCCTCCTCCCCTCCTCATTCTCAATTTCATAAATTTTGTTTATAATCTTCTTTGCTTTGATTGAATTATGGAAGAATTTAGTATTGTGATCACTATCATATAGTCAATTCTCCTGCACCTTTGATTTCCAGAACAATTCTTCTTTTGCAAGAAGATCTGCATGTTCTACTAGCAATTATTTTTCCTTACAAAAGTCCTCTTTAAACATCTCATCCTTGATTACTTTAGTATTCAATGCCTCCATTTTTTCTTTGAACCTTACTTTTTTTGTGAAAATATTTTTGAATGAGTTTGAGTTCCATTCCCTCAACCTTCTTTTGTATGTACTAATTTCTAAATAAAGATGAAACTCTTCATTCCCCCCCCACAAAGGAGACTCCTTCCACCATTGTTCAATTAGGTTGACTAATTTCAGGCACCTCCATCACATGCTTTCAAATTTGAAATAGCTTTTCCTAGGTGGAGAATCCTTGACAATGCCCAATTCCACAGGAAAGTGGTCCAAGAGTGATAAGGGCGGAAATTTAGATGATAGGATTTCCCCACTATCAATTTAGTCTTCAGACACAAGAAACTGATCCAGCCTTTTAGATATGTTAGAGAATCCAAGCCTGCGATTCGTCAATGTGAAAAATCCATTTTTGGGCAAAATATCACCCAAAAATTGTCACTCACAAATTGTTTGAAATATTTTGTTGTTGCAATCTTCGATCGAAGCCCCCCACTTTTCTCCTCTAGATTGAGAATCGCATTGAAGTCCCCCTAGAATAATCTTATTGCCTAATGTGCCAATTTGTGCCGAAATGACTTCCCAAAGCCACTTCTTATCTTCAGAATTGATAGGACCATAGATATTAAAAATAAAAAGCTTCATAAATTAGATGAAAAATGAGTTACCTCAACTAATATCCAATTCACCTCCTTTTGGATATCTTTAAAAGCTAATGCAAATGATTTCCAGAGGATAGCCAAACCACCAATCGCACCCACAAATTATTTGAACACACCATTCCAAGTTCTACAATGCTTGAGAAATAATTTTTCCTCTTTCGTACCTAATTTTATTTCTTGTAAGAGAATCATATCGACCAATAGTTTGTCAAGATGGTGCTTGGTTGCACACAGCTTGTCAAGGGCATTCAAGCCCCTAAAATTCCATGTAACGATCTTCATTGTTCTCCAAGGGAGAAGTTGTCTCCCTTGGATCTCAACATGTATTCTTTGATGTTGGGGAATCCTTTCTCAACTGCCATTTCCTCCCTCTTTTGCTTGTCATTCTTCCTACCTTTCTGCTTCTTGACCATCAGATTCTACCTGTAGGCATCTTTTTAAAATATGCAAACAAACTACACTTCAAGCATGGGTTAGTGTTATGCAAACTCTATTAAAATGCCTCTATGAAATACCTTAGGAATGCTTCCAAATGCAACAAATGATACTAGAAAGACCAAAGCATTATGAAAACAAAACCAAATTACCTATTCCATAGTTGGATTGGTGTCACATGTGCTAGTGACCCTTTCCCAATCCTTGACCAAAGTTCAAATGATAAAATGCAAATGGAGATGATGGATTGATGATGAACAAGATCAAATCTCAAATGAAGAGAGTAACCTTGCATAAAATTGTGAAGGATTTGCTTGAGGATGATGCCCCTATTTAAAGATTTTCAAAATGCCAAGTGTTGAAGAGGGACCAATGTGGGATCAAAAACAAGCCAATGAGTTGAGGACACTTGTCATCATGTGATTAGTTGATGTATATGCAAGATTTGGGAAGAGTGCCCAAGAGGGAATTTTTGAATTCAAATTTGCAATAAATTTTGAGAGGGACAAGAAAGAAGAGCAATAAATGCACCCTGTTTGACTTGTCATGTTGAAAGAAAATGAGATTTTAATAAATCAATAAAATTGATTTATTGTGCAAGTGGCTAGGTCTAGATCATGCAAGTGGGATGTGATTAGTATTAGATTAGGATTAGATGATGATCATGCTGATTTAATGCTGATTAGGTGAGTTGACATTTTGGACTTAAATTTCTGATTTATTTAAATCAGAAAAAGGATGAAATATGATTTAAGATTTGATTTAAAGAAAGTCCTGATTTATTTAATTAAATGGATGATGCAAAATGAAGGTTGACTGATGATGTTTATAAGATTATTTAATGAATGGTTTAAGGTGATGAATGGATATAATGCAACATCCAGTTCGGTTGATGAATGAACCTGATCAAATGCAGAATGTTAGTTTTGCATGTCTACATTTTGCCCCTCTTTGAAGCAATGTACTTGTTGCGTTGGTTCAAAGAATAACTTTCTGCGATCGAAATTTAAAAATTTCATGATTTTTTCAGATGCCTCAGCGGAAAGAAGTACACTGGTACATTGCCCCCTCGAGAGATCGAGCGAAAAGATTCGATTTGAGGGTCGATCTCGCGATAAAGAGGTTCAAAATGGGTGGTTATGGATGACGATGCAAATGAGATGATTTCAAGATGCTTAGAATAACAAATCTATATTATTCTAAACAAATTAAATGATGATATGATATGAGATGGATGAGATGGATGATGTGATATGCTGTGATTATGCAACGGGTGATTTATGAAATGCTTAGACTAACAGATCTATATTATGATGATGATATGCAATGCATGTGAAATGATCGATGTTTCCTATGATGTATGATATGAATGATATGTGGTATGCAGTTTATTGATGGTTTTGCAGTTGGATGCATGATGGATGCATGATGTTAGTCTGAGAATAGAGATGATGACAAGAGGATCCAACAAGTCCATGATTGGTGAAGACTTTGTAGAGATGATGATGATAATAAAAGATGATAATGATAAATGATGATGATAGATG